>PVKP010037388.1:0-21685 GCA_004027715.1 Plecturocebus donacophilus | reverse complement strand
CCAGTCTGTGGGCATCAAAAATTCGTCTGCAATTGCGGCATCCACTCGCTCTCTGTGCCTTCACCGGGAGCCACAATCCTGAGCTGCTGCTACGTGGCCATCTTGGATCTCTCTCTGCCCGGTGATGAAGTTTTTTTGTTTCTTAGTTTTCCTTTGGCGGACGCCCCTTCCCCACAGAGCCGGACCTTCCCGGGTTCGCTGTGCTTGCTGTGAAACTCTGTCGTCAGCGCTTTCAATTGCTTTTTCCTTGTGGGGATGGGACCAGCTGAGCCCATCTGTCCCGTATACTCCACACCGGGAAGCGCCGCGCTGAGGCACCGGCAAAACAGCCGTGCTGGCCAAAAGAGTCGCGCTGGAGACCCGTGTGGCTCCTCTGCCGGGAATCTCCCAGTCTGTGGACAACAAAAATTCGTCGGAAAGTGCGGCGTCCACTCGTTCTCTGCGCTTTCACTGGGAGCTACATTCCTGAGCTGTTGCTAATCAGCCATCTTGGATCTCTCCCAAACCTTGTTATTTTAAAACAAATTTGGTGTTTTTCTTGGTTTTGTTTTGTTTTTGTTTTTGTGCCAGGTATTTATTCCCTTACCTGTGGGTGGTTCACATACACAGCACACACAGTCTCGGGCACCGTCAGAGAGGGCAGCACTCCTGGCTTCTGAGGGGAGGATCTTGGCCTCATGGTGTAAGAAGAGAGAGGATGGTTTCTGTCTCCTACCCTCACTAGGGCCTCGGGGACCCAGGAGCAAATTCCACCCCTTCCACCTCTCAGCCAAGGATAAGCTACTTTCGTGACATTTCGTTCCAGCCATTATAGTAAGTGGAGAAGGGACTGGCCTGGTCCCAACCATTACGAGGTGAAGACAGAAATAGTAAAGGAAGGTACAGTTGGATGAGGCCACAAGAGAGGCCAGATGACAGCATCAGAAGCATGTGCAGGGGAGGGGCAGTTGCTAGGCTTCTGGGCTGTTTATTCCCTGGCTTGGCAGGAAGGGTAGGGAAGATGGATGGGCCTCATTGTTTGGCATTGATGATATCCATGAATTCAAGCTTGAAGGAAGCACTACCCATGAGGAAGCCATCCACGTCAGGCTGGCTGGCCAGCTCCTTGCAGGTTGCCCTGGTCACAGAGCCTCCATAAATGATACAGGTGCTCTGAGCCATCGCATCAGAGACACTGGACTTAAGCCATCCTTGAGCTTCTTGTGTACTTCCTGTGCTCGCTGGGGTGTTGCAGTCTTGCCAGTACCGATGGCCCACACAGGCTCATAGGCCAGGATGACCTTGCCCTAGTCCTTCACATTATCTGTGATGACCTTTGTCTGCTCGAAAACAACCTTCTTAGTGATGCCAGCTTCCTTTTCATCTAGCTTCTCCCTAATGTAGGCAATTGCTCTGAGTCCCTCAGCCAGAGCATGGGCCACTTTCTTCCCATTCAACTCATCTGACTCCCCAAAGGCATACCTTCTCTCTCAGTGCCCCAGGACCACCCATGTGGCTCTGCGGTCTTCGATCATGCCAGGGCTGATCTCCCTAGAAAAGGCCCCATTAGTCACTTTGTAGCAGTTCTATGAAGCCACAGCAATCTTGGGATCTAGCTTCTGCTGGGCGAAGTTGACATAGGCAGTGGGGGGAGTGCAAACCACCTTGGTGTCTGCCAGCACCTTGGCTGAATTCAGAGTGGGGATAAGCTCTCCCAGACTCTTCTTCCTCCCGTTCAGCTTCCACAAAGCTTTGTTCCCTCCCCACAGAGAACTTCCTGGAGGGTGCCATGGCTCTGGAGCCAAAGCACTGAAGGTCAGTGTCAGCAAATTAATTAAAAACAACAACAACAACAACAACAACAATGATTTCTTTTTTCTATTTAGTTCTGTGGCTGCTTGTTGGTGTGGGGTTGTTGGGATTAGGACTACGGCATAAAGCCTATGAGAGAAAACTGGGCAAAGTGGTAAGTAATTAAAAACTTTGAAATATAATTTTATATGGTATATATATGTGCATATTATGTTTGTATACTTTACCATTCTGACTGAACCCCGATCTGATGACTTCAGAGCCCTGGACCCCATCTCCTTAACCCTTATGTCCCCGGCTGATAAGATAGTGGAATTATTTTGTGAAAAATTGGGTTCTTGGAATAGGATAGGCCCATATATTAGAGGCAAATTGTTGATGATTTTGTTTTATGGGGTTATTTTTGCCATTCATGATTTAACGTATCTAAACTATGTGTATTAGGTTGTTTTTGCACTGCCATAAGGAAATACTTGAGACTGGGTAATTTAAAAAGAAGAGTTTTAATCATCTCACGGGTCTACAGGTGTACAGGAAGCATGGAGACATCTGCTCGGCTTCTGGGGAGGCCTCAGGAAACTTGCAGTCATGTTGGAAGGCAAACAGGGAGCTGGTCATGTTACATGGAGGAACAGGAACAAAAGAGAGAGGGGGAAGGTGCTACACGCTTTAAAACAACCAGATCTCATGAGAACTCACTCGTTCACTATTACAACAGCACCGAGGGGGGTGTGTTATCATTTATGTATTTTGTAGAGAACAGTACTGAGGGGACAGTGCTAAACCATTGGTGAGAATTCCACCCCCTTGATCTGGTCACCTCCAAGCCCCACCTCCAACACTGGGGATTGCAGTTCAACATAAGATTCGAAGCGACACAGATCCAAACCGTATCACTATGAAATAAGGAAGTATTTTATATTAGGCTTTCTGTACTTCTTGGTAGATATTGCTGAAGATAGCAATGTGAGATTCTTTAGGAAAATTCTTACAGATAATTCTTGATTTTGCACATTATGGGTAGCTATTGCCTTGACAAATAGTAAAACTTTTCTTGTCTCTTTTGCTATCTGCAGTTTTTAATGTTTTAATATTCTTTTCTTTTCTAGAACAGTGGGCAGAAATAAGAATAAGTTACTGGATGCTGTGCTTTCTATCTGATCTGATAAAAAGTCTAGTGTATTTCATAATGCAGTCAGTTATAGTTTTGGTTAAAATAGAAATTGTTGAGGGTTGACTTTGAATTGTAGCAATCTGTACTACCAGGAACATTTTTTATTTTGAATAAAAAGCTACACTGAGAACATAGACCATGTTTCTCTTCTTCATCTTTGTACTTACAGTACATTACAGAGTACTTAGCAGATATTCAGAACTAAGTAACTGTTTCTTAAAAAGTAGATAATAGTGGACCATCATTACATGTTCCTTCTTATGCCCTTTAATTCTCAGTCATTATTATTGCAACATAATGCCCAACAGAAGAGGATACCTAATGTCAGCCAGGAGTTCTTTTTGGAAGGAGTAATTTGAATTGGATATAATACCTGTTCTTTTGCTCCTTTGCTCATTCATTCATTTGGCTAATGATTACTGAATGTTTCTTTACTACCTGGTGCCAGGGATACAGATACGAACAAGTTGGACAAGAACCTGCTCTGTCAGAGTTTGCATTCTAGGAGGGGAGAATGACAGTATTCAGAGAACAAATAAATACATGGTCTCATTTTAGATCAGGCTGCCATGAAGGAAACAGAATTATAGAATGGAGGGTAACTGGGTCTGGAGGGGTTAGAGAAGGCTGTCTGAGGTGACATTTGAGATGAAGTTTGCAAGTTGAGAAAAAAGCCAGTTGTGAGGGCTGGGATGTCAGCAGAAGGAACTCACATAAAGGACTGAGGGAGAACCACACTCGGTGTGTTTGAGGGACATCAGGGTAACTAGCATGGCTGAAGCTTGGTGAAGAGTAGTAGAAAATGATGTGAAGAGGCTGCAGAGGGCCACACGAGGGTCTCATAGAACACAGTGAGAAGTGCTGCTTTTATTTTTTATTTTCATTTTATTATTATTATTATTTTTAATGTCAGTAGTGGTTTTTTCTTTTTTTCTTTCTTTTTTTTTTTATGGAGTCTTACTCTGTCACCCAGGCTAGGGTGCAGTGGCATGATCTCAGCTCACTGCAACCTCTGCCTCCTGGAGTCAAGCGATTCTCTTGCCTCAGCCTCCGGAGCAGCTGAGATTACAGGTGCTCACCACCATGCCCAGCTAATTTTTGTATTTTTAGTAGAGGTGAGATTTCACCATGTTGGGCAGGCTGGTCTCAAACTCCTGACCTCAAGTGATCCTCCCGCCTTGGCTTCCCAAAGTGCTGGGATTACAGGTGTTAGCCACTGCACCTGGCCATTGTCAGTAGTTTTTGGGCAGGTGGTTTTTGGTTACATGGATAAGTTCTTTAGAGAACTTAAAGATGATTTCTGAGATTTTAGTGCACCAGTCACCCAAGCAGTGTACACTGTACCCAGTTTTTAGTCTTGTCATTACATTTTTTTCAATAAGTTTTTGGGAAACAGGTAGTGTTTGGTTACATGAATAGGTTATTTAGTGGCGATTCTGAGATTCTGGTGTACTCACCACCCGAGCAGTGTAACTGTACCCAATTACACTGTTATCCCTGACTCCCTCACTCCTTCCCACTCAGTCCCCAAAGTTTATTGTATCATTCTTATGCCTTTATATCCTCATAGCTTAGCTCTCACTTATGAGTGAGAATATATGATGTCTGGTTTTTTATCCCTGAGTCACTTCACTTGGAATAATGGTCTCCAATTCCATCCAGGTTGTTGCAAATGCCATTATTTCATTCCTTTTTATGTCTGAATAGTATTCCATAACACACACACACACACACACACACACACACACACACACACACACACAATCATATTTTATTTATCCATTTGTTGATTGATGGGCATTTGGGCTGGTTCCATATTTTTGCAATTTCAAATTGTGCTGCTGTAAACATGCATGTGCAAGTCTCTTTTTTGTATAGTGACTTCTTTTTCTCTGGGTAGATGCCCAGGAGTGGGACTGCTGGATCAAATTGTAGATCTACTTTTAGTTCTTTAAGGAATCTCCATGCTGTGGGATGAAGGGTGGTGGTACTTCTTGGGAAGAATGAAGGAATAACAGGTTTTGCAGTGATGACATCCAGAATTAATTACAGATGAACAGTTGTAAGAAAAAGCATAGCATGACAAGTATAACATGCCTCTTGAAATCTCTTTTGATGGTTCTGCTTTCTTTACATTCATTATACTGAGTAACACTTCTTGTGTAAAGATGAAACCCCAGCTCACTGCTGGCAGAACACACCCACTGACGTGTTTATGGAAAGCAGTGGCCCTCGTCCCAACCTGAGCTTGTGTGGTTCAGTTTGAGATTTTGTTGTTGTTATGGCCATGGCTTTGTTTTCATCCAGCCACCCTCTTTCACAGGAGAGCCCTGTTATAGATCAGTAGGTATTCATTTGATTTTTTTTTTCTGTTTTTACCATTTTAAAAATTATTAAAATTTTTTTGTGGGTACCTGGTAGGTATATATATTTTTAGGGTACATGGGATGTTTTGATACAGGCATGCAATGTAAAATAAGCACATCATGGAGAATGGGGTATCCATCCCCTCAAGCATTTATCCTTTGGGTTATACACAATTCAATTACATTATTTATTTCAAAATATACAATTAAGTTATTATTGACTATAGTCACTTTATTGTGCTATCAAATAGTAGGTCTATTTTTTTTGGACCCACTAACCATTCCCACCTCCCTTCCCAAGTCCCCCACTACCCTACTAGGTAATTATTGGAGATGGATACTTAGGGTTGGGCAGTGCATTCTTTGACTTGCTCACAATCCAAGAGAGGACCTTGTAAAAGGGGCTGTGCTCCAGGACCTTCACTTTTCCAGTACAGCAGGGGTGTAACATTATTCATAACTAGCTTAGAATAGGCTGACTACTTCATCAATATGTTGAAGGCCCCTCTTTATCCTTCTGTGTGATTTATTTCCCATGCAAAAGTAGCCACTATCCTGAGTATTGCGATTTTTTTTCACACTTACATGCATTTCTTTCTATTGTTACTATATATGACAGATCCGTAGACAATACTGTTTTTTTCTAAATGACATCTGACATATATATTTTGCAACACGCTTTTTAAAAAATTAAAATAATCTTTGTGAGATTCTTCCTTGTGGAAATGTATAGCCCTAATTCATTTATTGGGGCTGTTTAGTGTTCCATTCCACATATGTAGCACCATTTGTTTATTCATTTGCCTGCTAATAGATAGCCAGGCTATTTCTAATTTTTACTATTATTATAAACACTCACTTTTCAAACATCCCTCCTAACTTCCAAGCCTAAGCTAGAAGTTCACAGAAGACTAATTTGAGAATACCATATAGCAAATATCTCCTTATTTTCATGGATTAAATATTGGAAAATGTCTAAGGAAATGTCTTTGCTGAAATAAGAATTTTGGTGGAGAGGAGTGGAGAAAAGTGGATCACTGAAACTGCCATTGTTCACAGTCATCCTAAATTACCATTAAAAAAATTCCTCAGGCACCAGCCAAAGAGGTCTCTGCTGCCATCTGGCCTTTCAGGTTTGGATATGACAATGAAGGGTGGTCTAGTCTAGAAAGATCAGCTCGCCTGCTCAATGAAACGGGTAAGTCTTCCTGGAATTAGTTTCAGGTTTTGAGAAACTATTATTGTTACTTTTATTTTAAGCAGGGTCAAAAGCCATAGCTTAATACAGGTATTAAATTAATTACATTTATGACCAGCAGGATGATCATAAACTCGCCTCGGAAACTCTTTACTTTGGTGGGCAGCTGCAGGGGAACTGAGCTTCTGTAACACATCTGTCTTTGTTTGAGAGCAATTAACTCAGTTGATTCTGAGCCAACTCCTCATACTGAGTATCAGCAGGGAATTTGTGTTGTGTGGTTGTTCTTAGAAATGCTCCTGCTGGTAGCTCCTGTCACCTGGGGACCCACTGTTAGGGACCAGAAAACTGTTGGATCAAAAGGCAGAAGGGGTCAGAGGGAGGCTGATTTGTGAAGCAAATTGCTTTAAACAGACTGAGGCCAATTTTATTTGTTTCATGCTCTGGGATGCTCATTTTGTATGAAGCATCTTTGAAATGTGACAGTGTTTCTGGTTCTTAGACCAACAACGGGAATTCTGGTTATTCTTAATGAGAAGTGTGCCTCCTGATATTTTCTGAGTGTCTGTATGGACATAATACCACTAAGAAATTTCTTTGGCCCGTAGCCCTTATTTAGTCCTGATTACGGGCTTCCAAGGTACATCTGGCCAAGAGCTAAAGAAGCCCATAAACTTCGTTCTGGGTCAGTACCGTGGAGCTGTCTATCCTGAAATAAAATGCTATTGTGCACCATTGTCTTGTATCTGAACATAAATTAGATATTTGAGAAAGGCATTAAGATTATTTGAAATTTGGGAATGATGTTGAGCACATTTGAAAATTTTAAAGAGTCAGGCTTTTATCCTCGGTACTTCCTGGAGGTGTTTTACGCTTTAATGACATTCTAAACATGAGACCATTCCTTTAGAGCTCAGATCTGAGCCACTTCCCTCTAGTGACTCATTAAAAATTACCTTGTTTTAGGGATTATCAGTAAAGAAAAGAAGGTTAAGGGTCAAGAATAAAGTGTTGCTAATTGTTTTTTACCTTGCTGTGATTCATCGCTATATGCTACTTTTTTTTTCTGAACAGGTGCAGATTTCATAACAATTTTGGAGAGCGATGCTTCTAAGCCCTATATGGGGAACAATGACTTAACTATGTGGCTAGGAGAGAAGTTGGGTTTCTATACAGATTTTGGTCCAAGCACAAGGGATCACACTTGGGGGTGAGTATACTTTGGAAATTAATCCTGAACATAGTCCTGAAAGGCTAGGCCGTATAGGCTTGGAGTGGAAAGTTGATACTGTCATATCTTTGTCTGGTGAATGTGCCCCAGGGATGCTTCTTAGGGGAAGAGGAGGTGCCAGAGAGATGCACATTCTACAGTTTTTCAAATGGTTTTTCTGTGGCTGGATACTTCCAGTTCTTTACCATATTAAACCAATCAATCTAGGAGCTGAGGTCACAGTGCCAAGCATGTCTGGCCTGGATGCTGTCCTCGTGTAGCTTACCTCCCAGTGTAAGACAGAAAATCAACGTGTACACAACAAGATAAATAAGGTACTTCACAATCATGAGAAGTGCTGTGTAGAAAAGAAACCGCTGAGGGAGAGTAACTGGGTGGGCAGTGGCCATGGGGATGCTATTATAGGCAGAGTGGTCAGGAAAGTCTCTGTGAAGATGTCAATGTGAGCAGGACCCAGGACCAGCATTGGGGAGAGCTGAGGGAAGAGTCAGGGTGAAGACTGAGGCAGGATCCATCTTGGTGTGCCTGGAGCATGGGGGACCAAAGAGCAACTGGTGAGGAAGGAAGTCAAGGGTGGGTACCTGATTATAGAGGACTCCATTTTATCCAGTTGTGATGGGAAGCCGCTGGAACATTTTAAACAGGGTAGTGATCTAGGAGAACAGATTCTCAGGGGCAGGAGTGGGAGCCAGGAGTCAGAGATGATAGGTGGAATAGCCCAGATGAGAGATGACCGTAGGAACGAACAGTGGAGATGGTGAGAAGAGGACAGACTCAGGAACTATTTTAGAATGGAGCCAACAGAACTTACAATGGTTTAGATGTCAGGCGAGGGGAAGGAAGAATCAAGGGCAATGTCTAGGTTTTTGACCGAATACTCGCTAAGAGATGATGCCCTTTAACGGAATGGGAACCATCAGGAGAGCTGTAGGTTTGTGCTCAGTGTGAGATACCCCACAACAGTCAGTCATGTCCAGCAGGCAGCTGGGCATGTCCTGGAGGGCTGAGTAGGACAGGCCAGGCTGGAGATATACCATCAGGTATCATCATATAGGGATAGACTTGTCTCAGAGACTCCGTGAAGGGGACAGAGCATGTGTCTAGCTAGGGAAGAGAAGCCTGCTAAGGTCTGAGCTCTGTGCCTTAGAATGAGGCAGGATGCCTTTTCATATGCCTATAGGACAGTGTTTCATTTCTAATTTTGTAAGTTGTTACTCTATGTCCTAGCTGGCAAGATTGTACCTTCCCATAGGTGTTGATTAATATTAGAATTGTTTATGCAAATATGTTGTCAGCGTAACTGGAAATACAATGGGTTTTGTGTATTGCTAATGCTGCCCTTTTCATGTGTCCATAGCACTTATAAAAATAGAGTTGATGGCGTTTCCTTAGTGACACAGTGAGACATGCTAACTAGCAGATGCAGTGATCTGACAAGTGGACTGCCATATAAGTCTCTGCCACATTGCTCTGAATGTCCCTTGGTGGGATGTGTGTCGTGGGACACATCCCTTTTTAATGCATTTGCTTAGTCCCGTGCATGGTAGAGTGGGACTGACAATGATGCCCATGTCTCTTTTCATTCCAATACAGGATTATGGCTTTGTCAAGATACCCAATTGTGAAATCTGAGCATCACCTTCTTCCGTCACCAGAGGGCGAGATCGCACCAGCCATCACGCTGACAGTTAACATTTCGGGCAAGCTGGTGGATTTTGTCGTGACACATTTTGGGAACCACGAGTGGGTTTTTTTTGGCCTGCCTAATATTACGCGAATGCCAAGAAATGTTATTAACAATATACTTTGCTTTCTACGAAATCACCTTTCTCATTTTCTTCTTTTTTACCTCCCAATGTATTTCCCCCTGTGTTGCTAGTTTTAAATATCAGACAGAAGCATTTAAGATGCAGGCAGCTGTTAGTGCTGGTGTAAGGACAGGCTGTGTTAGTCTGCAGTTACTGAGCTGTACAGTCAAATCCCTGTGCAGGTGCCGTCCAAAGTGCATTACTGTGTTTGATCTTCACTTTGTGTAAGGTAAGCACTATTAGAGCCCCATTTTGCAGGTGAAGAAACTAGGCTGAGAGAGGTCAGATAACCTGTCCAACCAGGAGCAAACATACAGCTAGGGCGTAGGCAGCCCTAAACCCAGGGCTGTGAGTGCTTGCAACCACACAGCAAACCAGGCAACAGAAAAAGGAATTCCCTTTTCCTACAGGATTACTGCTACAAACGGAAGTACGGTTGGGATTTGAGAGTATTGAATGACATCTCTCCTCTCCCTCATGTTTTCACAAACAACAGGTAGGCAGAGGAATCTGGCAGAGGGAGATCAAAATATCAATTTGAATACTGATAAGCCTATTTGGATAACCTGGCTTAAGTGCCCATATGGACTTGCAAATACATCCCCAAATATACATGAAACTGACTCCCCCCAAATGGTGGACCTACTCTGCCTGCCCTGGCAAGCTCTCTCCTTGATGGAAAGAAGAGGACAGAAAACGGCCTCTCTGCAAACTGGCAGCTTCCAAGGAGAATAGAAAAGAAGGATTTGAGACTAGCATGTGCAGTTAATTTCAAACTTACTGAATTAGAAAAGTCCTCCCAAAAAGTAAAGAATGGGGAGAGACGCCAGTGACGGTTTTCTAAGGAAGTCCCTCTACAAGCAAACATGAAGAGTGGGGAATGAGTTTCATCCCCAAAGAATAACATTCACAACTAGTGACAGTGCTGAATAAATCATGAATAATGCCAGCAATATATTTTAAAAGCAAACATAAAAGTATGTAACTTACAGTCTACCATACTAAACCACAATAATTTAAACATGGATGTAAAGAGCTATGCGCTCTGACATATACATGCAGGCTTTGCCTGCACTCATGACACAGGGGGCCACAGAACTTTCAAGTGACATACTTTAGGACAACAACATTGTTGTACTCTAAGTTTTATTTCAACAAACCAATGTGTCTGCTACTCTTATTTTCCTGGTTACCTCACTGTTTCTAACAGTATTATGTGAATATGCGAAAGCATATTCGAACATTTTCTTAAATAAGTCAGAGCATAAGTAATGTAAATAAACCATCCAAATATAATTAATATGAACCATTCATGAACCAGACTCTTGCTTGCCTCCTTAGAAATAAGAAGGGTGTTTGGAGGATGGATGATATGGATGGTTCATATCTCTTTAAAAAGCTGTTTGGGCTGGGTGTGGTGGTTCACACCTGTAATCCCATCACTTTGGAAGGCCGAGGCGGGTGGATCACCTGAGGTTGGGAGTTCAAGACTAGACTGACCAACATAGAGAAAGCCCATCTTTACTAAAAATACAAAAAATTAGCTGGGTATGGTGGTGCATGCCTGTAATCCCAGCTACTTGGGAGGCTGAGGCAGGAGAATCGCTTGAACCTGGGAGGTGGAGGTTGCAGTGAGCAGAGATCACGCCATTGCACTCCAGCCTGAGCAACAAGAATGAAACTCCAACTCAAAAAAAAAAAGCTGTTTGAAGAAATACTTTCTGTCTCTCCCAGTGATTTTCATGTAGCAAGTATAGACATTCAGAAATCATTCCCCTGACCTTATGTTGTGCCTAACATTGGGTTTATCTTTTTTAAAAAATAGGTACTTTTGTGTTTAAAGGTTGCAAGGTCTCAACCTAAGGAACAGTTAAACTCCTTCCCTTTTTTCCTTTGCTTTTTTCCCATTCCCTTTAATTCTCTCCCATATATCCCAAAATGTAAAGAATAGATTGGAAAAGGAAGAGAAAGCTAAAAGAGAGCCATAGGAATGTGCTTGGAAAAGAGGAGGGAAGGATTGCATTTTCTCACTTTCTGTTAACCACAGACTTAAAGCTCTCTGGATGACACTATATCCTTTACTTGCTGTCTTGCTCATTTGATTCAATAATGACAACAACAATAGCAGTAACAATAATAGTGAACACTCACTGAGGATACGTAACTCCAGGGAAGAAGGCAATGTAGTTTAATGGTTAAAAGCATGAGATTCCAGAACGTGCAATCAGACAATCTCATTTGAATCCTAATTCATTGCCTAGCTGTGTATCCTTCACTGAGTTACTTAAATACCTTGAGCTTTAGTTTTCTCATCTGTAATCAGGGCAATAGCCCTACCTGCTGCATGGGGTTCTGTGCCCATAATTGCCTCATGCAAAGTACATGAGTGTAGTAAGTGCTCAATTAATACTAGCCATTACTAAACCAAATCAGATAACTGTGAATGTAAGGTGTATCGAGCAGCTTAAAAATTTATTCATCAAACACAAATCAAGCATCTAACATGTGCCAGGCAGCTTAAAAAATAATTTATTTATCAAACATGATTCAAGCATCTGACATGTCCCAAGCACAAGTCAGATGCTTGATTCATGTTTGATAAATAAATTATTTTTTAAGCTGCCCAATATACCTTATCGGGCAGTGTAGCACACAACTAGACTCAGTCCTTGCATTAGGAACCACCGCTCTGAGCCACTCCCCAAAAGTACTGTCCAGGACACTGCAGCCTCCCAACAAGTGACATAGGAGAGTTAACACCTTGAATAATTTGTGATGCAATCACGACATGTTTTATTTGCCTTTGTTTTCTACAATACTAGACACGCAAACTCTTACTGTGAATAAATATTTAGAGATTTCATTTTCCAGTGATTGTGGTATACAAATGTGAAAATTCCATTAGAAATGAGTAATTCCTAATGCTTCTGCATGTCATTAGCTGATTCAACAAGATTTTAAAAAGTACTCACTACACAAATATGTCTTTTATGACCACTAGATAGGAAACAGCAGCATTTTTTTGAAGTCATTCAGGCAAACACCATAATGAAAATTGATATTATTTTAGGTAATTGAACTGAGCCACTAATCACCATTTAAAAAAAATCTATAACATGCATCATATACAAAGAGGAAAGAACACAGAATCCGTAGTCTGACACCATGTGACACAGAATCAAACCTGGGTTCTAGGTTTGGTTCTGTTGCAGGTTAACCTTGGTAGGTTCCTGTTCTCGTGTCTCTGAAAATGGGATAAAAGTCTCTTTTCCAGCTTACTTTATAGGGTTACTGGACTGACAAAATATTAACAGATAAGAAAACACAAAGCATGTGTGAGCTCTCTCTCTCTCTCTTTCTGTCTTGCCCTCTTTCCTTACATACATATACTTTTTACTTTTATTACTATCACTAGGTAAGATTTATCTCCTGAGAAAATGTAAAACCAAATTCACAGATTATTTCCAGTAAGATGTTACTAAAATATGTTGGATTGAAAACACTGCCTGTGGTTCAGTGGCTTTGGAATTTTCTAGACCTGGATTTGAATCCTAGTTGTAGGTATCAGAAGGAATAGAATTCATTGCACACCTAATGAAAGGACTACTTAACAAGATGCTGGAGGGACCCATGAAACAAATAAGAGAGGCCAAGGCACTCAGACACTGGTAACAGTGGGGAATCATTGTCTGGCTTAGGGTTGAAGGAAGAGGCAGAGCAAACAGTGTTCCCAGAGCCCAGCGAGACCCGGAACCAGGGCAAGGGACCACCTGGCATAGACTGCAGCTACCGCCAGAGGGTCTGGAGAAGGAATCCCTGAACGTTCTGTTTTCCCATCTTTTCATCTCCTGCTGTGCCTCCAGTTGGCCAAACCTAACTGGAAACCAGCAGAGAAGGGAATCCAGGAGATGAAATCTGCAGGGGTCAGCCTCGCAGGGCATGGAGAAACACAGAAGATGGATGTGGGCAGGGGAGATGGAGAATAACCATAGGCATATTACTTAGCCTCATTTAAAAATAGAGCTACCACCTGCCTTCAGTTGTGAGAATTCAGTATCAAAGGGGTTTAACAAATGGCCATTCTTTTCACTCTTCTATTTCTTGAGACATCTTTAAATAGCCCTCAGCTGTTTACACATATTTATCCAACTTAGTCCTGTCTTGAGATCCTAACTCAACAAGGTTTCTCCAGTCATCTCACCGCTTGGTAATCTCCTTCTATTTTTCTTTGTCATTTTCCTCTTTAACACTCATGTATTAGCTACCTTTCTATGTAAATACCCGTGTTTGTCTACGGCCTATCTGTTCTTGGCTCCATTCCTTGCTCTTACTCTCAGCTATGCCTTGCAGGGAACTACATTTCCCACAGTCCCTTTGTCTTCTGGCTTCTGGGTAGGTTTAGCCAATGGTAGGCACTAGTGCAAGGTTGGAGGGAGTAGAGAAGCCAGGGTATTTCTCCCCTTCTCTCTCTGCTTCCTCGGGTTTCTCTGGCAACAGGTAAGTCTCTTCTGTGGCTCCAGCTCCTCCTTGGATGGTCCCAGCTCCTCTGGGAAGCCTCCTTCATAGCTCCGTCTCCCACCAGTCAGTGCTGGCTTGTGGACTCTGATAATATCACCTGCTCTTGTTGTCCTTCTAGCTGTAGAGGTAGACTGGTTTCTCATTGTTGTTAACCTCTGATTGCCTCATTAACTCCTATCTGGCTTCCCAGCACCTAGCTAACCAATTCCCCATATTAAATTCACTTTGAAACACCTAGGGTATTTCTGTTTTCTGGCTGGATCATGTAAAATAAGATATCCTATTTTTCTCCAAACAGACTGACTCTAAACTCCCCCAGAAGCTTGTAACTCCTCCAGATACCCACCTAAGTATCTCAGTTATAGGTTTACAGTGCTTAGCATAATAAAAGCACCATATTCAGCTGGTGTTTGAGCAGGAGACCCAAAAGGGCTTTCAGAAAGTGTTCAGTTGGACCAGGTGCAGTGGCTCACGCCTATAATCCCAGCACTTTGGGAAGCCAAGGTGGGTGGATTGCTTAAGGCCAGGAGTTCAAGACCAGCCTGCCCAACACGGACAAACCCTGTCTCTACTAAAAATATAAAAATTAAGTCGGGTGTGGTGGTGCGTGCCTGTGATCCCAACCACTTGGAAGGCTGAGACACGAGAAAAGCTTGAACCCGGGAGGTTGAGGCTGCAGGGAGCCAAGATTGCACCATTGCACTACTGCCTGGTGACAGAGCTAGACTGTCTCTTAAAAAAAAGTATTCAGTTCAAGGAGCTTAGGTTACATAAGCCTGATGTGCTCTGCGAATGTCAGGATTCTCCATGTTATCAGTATTACTGGCTCTGTTTACTTTTTTAAAAAAAATACTAATTCTTTATATGTAACACTGATGGTGAGTTCTCATATTATTGATTTAATTTCTTCTGATGAAAAGTTGAACAAATGCTGTATTTAGAGTAGATCTTTAAATCAACTTGACTCTAAATGATTTGTGGAGAAAGAGCATGTTCTTAGCCAAATGTCTGTCAGCCTGTTCATTTGAAGCACTGTATATAGATCTTGTTCATTTGTGTAACATTAAGACATTTGTCTGAATAGGAATGACTGGGTTTGTACACTATATGCAGATACTCTTTGGCAACTTAGGTACATAAGACTTTTTAAAGATTGTTTTATAAATACAATAAAAGGTCATATTTTTACATTTTTTAGAGATGACCTCGACAGGAAACTGCAGGCTATTGCTGTTTCAAAACTACTGAAAAGTAGCTCTAATCGAGTGATATTTCTGGGATATATCACTTCAGCACCTGGTTCCAGAGATTATCTACAGCTCACTGAACATGGCAATGTGAAGGTAACATAATCTTAATAGGATTTCTGATGTATTAAGTAAAATGCTTCTTTTTCCTTTTATGTTTTCTTTTTTTTTAAAACCAACCCCACCTAACAATTTAATATGCAGTCTGAGTATCTACTGCTGCATAGAAAATCACCAGAAAACATGCTAGCTTAGAACAATAGCAATCATCTATTTGCTCATGAATCTGCAATTTGGACAGGGCTCAAGAGGGTAGCTCATTTCTGGTCCATGCCCGGTCAGCTAGGTGACTCAACCAGGGACTGGAGGATCTACTTCATAGAAGATTTATAGCTTGCAAGTTGTGCTTTGGGCTTGGGACCCTGGTTCCTTGCCATGGGCTACTGGGCTTCCTCCCTGCATGGCAGCTGGTTTCCAATAGTGAGCATCCCAAGAGAACCAGAAAAAGCCTATCTTGCATTGTACAATGTAGCCTTGTAAGTCATGTACTGTTACTTCTGCTGTCATCACAAGTCTGATCACATTCAACTCTTGATGGGAGGAATATCAAAACCACATGATAAGAATACTATATGGAAAGTGAGATTTTTGTTGTAGCCATGTTTAGAAAACACAATCTGGCACATTATGAAAGTTAATTATGACGTTGAGAGTAAAAGACAAAATGATATGTCACACAGAGAGAATGACTAATCAGCCGACAGGGACGCAGCAGATGACAGTGAATTACTCTACTTTTTCAGGTCTAACATACTTGAATTTGTCAGTGTACCAAAATATAATCACATTCTGGGGAACTGCCACACAAATCAGATTCTCGGGAGATTGATACATATATACTAGAATGCCAAATGAATTAATTTAGAATGAGAAATGTGATTGTTAGGTTTAGTTATGCCCTATGCAGATGTCTTAGTCCCTTTCATTCTGTTTTCAACTTCATGTCTTTAGATAATATCTGCAGAGAAAAAAGCTTATCCATCTTATCTTGATTTTACTCTTTTAACTCTTCTTAGAATGTAACATTATTTTATTTATTTATTTATTATTATTTTTTGAGGTGGAGTTTCGCTCTCATTGCCCAGGCTGGAGTGCAATGGTGCGATCTTGGCTCACCACAACCTCCGCCTCCCGGGTTCAAATGATTCTCCTGCTTTAGCCTCCAGGATTAGTGATTCTCCTGCTTTAGCTGTGATTACAGGCATGCACCACCATGCCTGGCTAATTTTGTATTTTTAGTAAAGATGGGGTTTTACCATGTTGGTCAGGCTGGTCTCAAACTCCCAACCTCAGGTGTTCTGCCTGCCTTGGTCTCCCAAAGTGCTAGTATTACAGGCTTGAGCCAACACACCTCGCTGAGTGTAACAGAAAATAACAGAGAGTGTCTTTCTTTCTTTCCTCCTTTCCTCCCTTCCTCCCTTCCCTTCCTCCCTTCTCTTTCTTTTCTTTTCTCTTTCTTTCTTCTTTCTTTCTTTCTTTCTCTTTCTTTCTTTCTCTTTTTCTCTTTCTTTCTTTCTTCCTTCTTTCTTTCTCTCTTTCTCTTTCCTCTCTCTTTCTTTCTTTCCTTTCTCTCTCTCTCTTTCTTTCTTTCTCTTTTTTTTCTTGAGATGGAGTCTTGCTCTATCATGCAGGCTGGGGTGCAATGGTGTAATCTCAGCTCACTGCAACGTCTGCCTCCCAGGTTCAAGTGATTCTCCTGCCTGAGCCTTTCAAGTAGCTGGGGTTACAGGTACCTGCCACCACACCCAGCTAATTTTTATAATTTTAGTAGAGATGGGGTTACACCAGGTTGGCCAGGCTGATCTTGAACTCCTGACCTTAGGTGATCCACTCTCCTTGGCCTCCCAAATGTATTTCTTTATGTAAAAGTTTGGGCAGGTGAATCAGCACTGGAATGGCACTCTGTGGTGAATCTGTGTTCTATTTTGCGGCTCCATTTGACAAGGCCTCCCTTCCCAAACCAGCAGTCTTTAGGTTCTAGTTAGCAGGATAGAGGAAGTGATAAAGAAGGGGCCAAGAGCATATATATGCCAGTCCCCTCTAAAGGCAAGTCCCAGAAACTGATCTGTAACACTTCTACTTGTATTTCATGATGGGAATTTAGTCTAATGGTCATACCTTGCTGTACAGAAAGTTGAGAGATACAGTGTAGTCCTGATGGCCACATTTCAAGCTAAAAATACTATAATTTTGGAAGAAGGGCAAGGCAGATATTAGGAAGATGAGTTAGTCTCTGCATTTTTGGATAGGCAGAAATTATAATGTTAAAACAACAGCAGTCATATGTTTGCTCATGAATCTGCAGTTAGGACATGGCTCGATGCAGATAGCTCATGTCTGCTCCATGCAGGATCAGCTAGGAGGCTCAGCCAGGAACTGGAGGATCTACTCAGTAGATGATTCACGGGTGGCGAGTTGGTGCTTTGGGCTGGGGACCCGGGTTCCTCACCATGGGCTACTTGGGCTTCCTCCCTGCCTTGTAGCTGACTTCCAATAGTGAGTATCCCAAGAGAACAAGAAAAAACCTGTATTGCCTTGTATGACTTAGCCTTGGAGCCACAGATGGATCTTTGATTTTTGGCTCTGGTCAGAGGGTTTATGATAGTGACATTTATTTTCATAGAGAATACAAAAGGAAGAAAAGTTTTACAAAGAAGGTGAGTTCAGCTTTGAGCTGAGTTTGAGGCATCTGTGGGACATTAATGGAGATGTCCAATAGGCAGGTGCGTATATGGATCTGGAATCCAGAAGCGTAGTGAGAACTAGACTTATGGATTAAGGAGTGGCCACCATGCAGGAAAGCATTGAGCCATGGAAGTGGGTGATACTACTTACTGAATTAGAGTAGTGCAAAAGGAAGACCCAAGGAAACCCTGATGAAGCCACATTGAATGTGGTTATCATGGGTGTGTAGGTGAAAGAAGAGAAGGCAGACGATTTCAGGAAAGGGAGTAAGGGGAGTTCAGAAGAGGAAAACGAAAACCTGGAAAGTGTGCAATCACAGAGACTGCATCAGTTGTTTATCACTGTGTAACAAACCACCTCAAAACATAGTGGCTTAAAACAGTAACAACTGAATCTTCCCTTGTTTCTGTGGGTTGACTGGGTGGTTTTCTGTTCTTGCCTGAGTTCTCCTGTGCAGTCAGCTGATGGCTTACCTAATGGCAGGAGGGTCTAAGATAGCCTCACTCATGCATCTGGGCTCTGGCGCGAGTGTCTCTCTCGTCACATGGTCTCTCATTATTTACAAGCTGCATTTACCAGCTGTGTGACCTTGGGGCAAGTTACTTAGCCTTTCTGGGCCTCAAGTTCCACATCTGTAAAGTGGTGAGAGCAAAATCTGTGGGATCATAGGATTGTTTGAGGATGATATAGAAGATAGCATCTGCAAAACCCTCACAGTTACATGACATATATTATGTGTGTCGGGCTGTATGCAGAAAATCAAATAAGAGAAATGTGTGAGTACATGGTCTACAAAGCACAAAGGAATATTAGACAAGATGAAATTTGGCAAGTCTAAGGGGAAATTGCATCCTAATAAGGGCATACTTACATTGTGGGTGTGAAGGTGCGTGTGTGTGTGTGTGAGGAATATGCATGGCATTGAAGGAGAAAAATTTGATTTGATTTTCATTTAATCCTTTCTTGGTTTCCACTGTCACGGTCAAAAGCTGTGTCAAGATTGGCAGTGGATTCTGATATTACTTTCTCTAGAAGGAAGTTTATTAATGTGGAGAAGAGTTTTAATCATTAATGCTTGGATGAACAGAGTTTTCTCTTTAAGAAATGAGTATTTAAATTCTTCAGTCTTAAAACTTTACAGCATCTTTAAAAAAATCTAATAAATAAAATGATAGTTAAATAGATTTATAGTTTATTATTCCCAGTGCTACAGCTAAAGTTTTATATTTTCCCAAGACAAACCAGAACAGTGCTTCTTTATTTCCTTCATCATTAACATTTTAAATTTAATCTTAAAAATTTATTTTAATTTTGTACGTATACAAAGGGTATATGCATGTGTGTACTATCAACAACAATAAAGGTTAGTTAATAGACCTCCATGTGTCTACTACTACGCTTAAGAAAAAAATAATTATATAATAAATTGTGATGTATTCTTTTAGTGATTTAAAAATGTGTTTTTAATTAAATGTTCATAGTAAAATTAAAAAATGATAAACAGGTATATTTTTAATTTATAAGATATTTAAAAAGAAGAAAATGAAGATTTCTTTCTTCAGAATAAAAGCTTCATATTTATAGTTTTCCCAACACATGATAGAAAAGAATATGTTTCTGTTGGCTTTCTTTGATGAAAAATAACCCTGGTCCCAAGCTCTCAACATCAAAAAGACTCATGATTGCTCTCAAAATGTTCTTATTTCCATGATTCAATTTAACAAACACAGATTGAGCACCTGCTCAACGCCAGGCTTCGTGCTGACTGCCAGGCGACCAAAAGTGATTAAGAGTCCCTCTGTGCAGGAGTGGGAGGATGGAGACATTAAAAACAGATACCTGACACGATGGTGTAGCTAATGTGCTTAAAGTACTGCACAGGATGACCGATGAAGGTGCGATCAGTGAGGCTGGGGATGAGAGAGTTGGAAAGCTGCTGGGAGCCAGGGGCTATTTTGTAATCTCTGATTTACCTAAGTCACTCTCCAGATCTTCTTCCTCTTTGTTTGCCCAGCATGTAGTACAGGAGCTAGATGGGCACATAGTAGGAGCTCAATAAATATATGTAGAATGAGCAAATAATTTGGACTGAAAAAGATCAGTAGGAACCAGGAAGATAAAACAGCATGTGCAAAGGGATATTTATCATGTAGCTCACACATTCTTTGGCAATGTGGAATAGAGCTTTGTTTTTTATGCTTTAAACATTCTCCTCTCTGTTCTTTATTAGGATATCGACAGCACTGATCATGACAGATGGTGTGAATACATTATGTATCGAGGGCTGATCAGGTGAGCACAGGGGTTTAATTTTTTCTTGTTGTTTTTTTAAATCTGTTATTACTGTGACCTTTTGGGTCTATCTGAGAAGGAAAAACAATTTTATGGAAGCAATTAATTTGTGTTGCTTTTTATAAACATTGATGTGACTATACAGTTTAACATCTTTTTCAAGGCACAGTCTCATGATTTACAAAGGTAGAAATAGCTAAGCAAATTAAGTTTAATTATGTAAGAGGATACTGTGTGGGCTATTAAGCACGGTGAGTATGTAGCTGTCAACACATATGAGGAATGGCACAACCAGTTTTGAATGTATAATTTAGTGGAAACATCATGAACCATTGGATGAGAGAGTCCTGGGCTTGAGTTCCAGCCTTGCCAGCTTCTAATCAATAATCCTGGGTAAGTTAACTCATTTGCTGGGGCCATTATTATACTGTAGTGAGATCTCTAGGTAAGTTATATTTTAAAAATATCATTCCACATAATAATGTTACCCAAGTATATCATATACATGCATATGTATGTATGGGATATACTTGGATAATATGTATCTGAACATATATAGTCATGTGCTGCTTAATGACATTTTCGGTTAACAACAGACTGTATCTACAATGGTAGTCCCATAAGTTACTGTACATTTCTATGTTTAGATACACAAATACTTACCACGGTGTTAGAGCTGTCTGTAATATTCAGTACAGTCACATGCTGTACAGGTTTGTAGCCTAGGTGCAATAGGTCATATCATATAGCTTAGATGTGTAGTAGGCTATACCATCCAGGCTTGTGTAAGTATGCTATGATGTCCACACAATGACGAAATCGCCTTATGACACATTTCTTAGAATATATTCTTGTCATTAAGTGACACATGACTGTATACATACATATGTGACCCAAAATAATACAGCTGAGATTTTAAAATTCAAATATGTAACTGTATAAATCAGATTTGAAGGTAGTATTTGTATTGATAAAGCAAAGAACAATTTAATACCAAAAAAGAGGGACTAATCATTCATTTATTCAACAAGTATTTACTAAATCCTCATTATGTACTGGGTGTTGTTCTAGGGGGTGGGAATATAATAGGACAAAACCAAAATCCTTGACTGTCATAGACCTTACATTGAAGTGGAAGGAGGCATAAAATAGGCAGATAAGAAATGATAGGCTATGGCCTGGTGCGGCGGCTCACGCTTTTAATCCCAGCACTTTGGGAGGCCAAGGTGAGTGGATCACGAGGTCAAGAGATCGAGACCATCCTGGCCAACATGGTGAACACCCGTCTCTACTAAAAATATAAAAATTAGCTGGG
>PVKP010037387.1:0-21686 GCA_004027715.1 Plecturocebus donacophilus | reverse complement strand
CGTTACCTCTCTGGCCTCATTTCCTCCCATCCCTGCTGCTGTTTTTCAAACGTGTGAAGCACAGCCAGCCTAGAGCCTTTGCACTGCTGTCCCCTCCGTCTGGATGTTTTCCTCCAGATCTTCCCATGGCTGCTGATCCCTCACTTTCCCCAGGTCTCTGCTTAGATGTCATCTTCTCAGGGTGACCTTTCTTGACTCCTCTCCTCCAGCACACTCTGTTCTCTCGATGCTGCTTTCTTTTTTCTTTAGAGTTCTCAACCTGACTCAGACATGTGATATTTTAATTTGTTTTTCTCTCCCCACTAGAATGCCTCTCCATGAAGACAAGGAACCAAGCCTGTCTTGTTTAAGAATAGTGAACTTGCCTAGAATAGTGGTTGGAATAAGTAAGTCCTAAAAAAATAATTATTGAATGACTTTATTAAATGGTTAGTTGAACTCTGTGATTTTCCCTCATTGGAACTCTGCCTGAGAAGCCAATCAGCTGCTGAGAGGTCCCTCCCTGTATCCAAGGGAGGCTGGAAGTCTCAGGGGCAGAGGGCTGGCCCTTGGGCACTCCGGTTGGGGCTCCCCAAAAATTCCTCTCCAGTTTGGGAACCATCGGCATCTGTGCTAGCTTCCAGTCATCCCTTCTGGGGAATTATCTGAAAATAGACATTTTCTACCTTGTCTGCCCACAATGACGACAATGAATTAAAGTGGGTTGGCTTACCAGCTAAAGATTGGGGATATTCATCTGCCCATTGAATTCTCAGAGCCACGCAGATACTAGCAGTGGCCGAAAGTGATGTCGTCCATGCTCTCGAGGGTCTCCTGTAGAATTGGGGCTAAGTGCCCGGGACAATAGGACTAACTCAGTGCTCTGGAATGCAATAGACCAGAAGGAGAGAAACTGACATTGAGTGAATGTTTCCTGTGTGTAGTACACAGCCACAGTGCTTATGTAGTATGAGCATCTGGCAATGCCCAGGACTACCTGGCATCAGACACATTTCCAGGGAACTTTTAAAATCCCATCGGCTCTGCTTTGAAATGTAACTGTGTTACAACCTTGAGGTTGATAATGGTGTGCCCATTGGATGGGATGGGGAAATTGAGGCTCTGAATTGATGGGAATGAGGCTTTCATGGACCCCACAGCCTTAGGAGTAACTGAGAGAGTGGCTGTAAGGAAGAACTCATAAGCAGGCCATGGAGGACTGGTGCTATCCGTGTCACTGGAGCAGTGCAGCATCAAGTGTAGCGCAGTTGGTGAGGTATGAGTGCCCTATAAGGTGGTTTCAAGATGGCCCATTGAGTATGAACAGGTGTGTCTTCCTTTTTCCTATTATTGATTACCTGAGAACAGGGAGATGTTTTTTTTCTTTGGAGACAGGGTCTTGCTCTGTTTCCCAGGCTGGAGCGCAGTGGTGTGATCTTGGCTCACTGTAAGAGAGGATGTTTTAAATGAAGCCCCAGAGAGCTGAGGAACTCTGGAGAAACCCTGGCATCAACTCCCTCCCACACAGGACCTGTGCCTTCTTGGTGTCACCAGGGATCATCCCAGCCAGTGCTCATCAGAGTACACACAGCTCAGGCTCTAGCCTCCAGGAGCAGTGGAGAGTAAACCTCTTCAGTCTTAGAGGTTTTGTGGATGGGGAAGGCAGAACATTGCTATGTCCTGGTTTGGGGGATGGTGCTGGCATGCTTCAGTCCTTCAAGCCCTTATGAAATAAATGCTTCTTGCTACCCAGCCCATGTGGCGGGATTAAAGCTGTGTGTAGTGCTCAGTTCGGCAGCACATATACTAAAAAATTGGAACGATACAGAGAAGATTATCATGGCCCCTGCGCAAGGATGACATGCAAATTTGTGAAGTGTTCCATATAAAAAAGAAAAAGAAAAGAACTGTGTGTAGTACACTGCCACATGCTTATGTGGGCATTGGGAGGGCAAAAAAGGGCCTGTCTTCTTGAAGCCAGCGTAATTGACTCATTCATACAATCACTTGTTCGTCAGCCTTTCTTAGCTCCTACTCTGTGATAAGTGGCACTATACCAGATTCTGGGGCTACAAAAACAAGGGCATCTTCAAACAGTTCACTGTCTGGTATGAGGAGCTAGATAAACCAAAGATGTCGTGCAGCGTGGTGGGGACTGTGGTGTGGGACTTACGGCCACAAAGCTTTAGGGTGGCAGGCTTGAGTCTGAATCTCATCCCAACCCAGCCACTTCCCAGCTTTGATTTTGGGCAAGTTCTTTGTCTTTGTTAAGTAGTTATATACCTTAGCTCATTTATTCATTAGATCTGTCTAGTGAGGTAAAAATTTTCTCCATTTTGTAGCTGAGGAAATTGAAAATTGGAGGGAGGGAGTAGTTTGTCTGTGGTCACTCAGTAAATAAGTGGCAGGACCAGGATTCTAGTCCAGATCTGACTCCAGAGTTCCTGCTCTTCCAACTCTAACAAGAGAAAGAGAATGAGTTTTGTCCTTGCTCTCACATGGCCAGGGCCCTCTGAGAAATTAGCTCTGGACAGAGGGGTTTTAGTTTTGGTTTTAAGCTGCATTAGTGGAAGTTTCATCTTCAGAACACAGGAGGTGATGGTGGTGCTTTGCTCTGGGGAGATCACAGATGGAGCACTGGGGCCCATTCGTGGGTTACCCTTTTGAGGGAGATGTGGCTGTTTGAGGTCCTTCTGAAGGATTTGACTGTAATGGGCATTGGAAACCTTGTCTTCCAAGCAACAGCTGAATGAACTGGGGGTATTTTACATGAAGAAGAGGAGACCCACAGGAACATGAGGGCTGGCTGCAGATATCTGAAGAGCTGCCATATAGAAGTGTCTCATCCTCTGTGAAAACTACAGGGAGAAAGGTTTTGGGCCCAGGTTTACAACGATACCTTCTGAAATACTTGGGATGTAGTGAATTCACTATCATCAGGAGTAATCAAGCATGGGATGGACTGGGCACAGTGGCTCATGCCTGTAATCTCAGTACTTTGGGAGGCTGAGGTGGTTGGATCACTTAACGTCAGGAGTTCGATACCAGCCTTCCCAAAGTGGGTGTAGTGGTGGGTGCCTGTAATCCCAGCTACTTGAGAGGCTGAGGCAGGATAATCACTTGAATCCTGGAGGCGGAGGTTTCAGTGAGCTGAGATTGCACCATTGCACTCCAGCCTGGGCAACAAGAGCAAAACTCCATCTCAAAAAAAAAAAAAAAAAAAGCATGGAATGGAGGCAGTGGAGAGTATGGAGTAAATGCCCTCTGGCATTCCTCTACCGAGAGTCCGTGACTGTCCCTTGCTGCTCTGGATGTGGCTCCAGGGCAGTCCTAAGGAGAGGTTTAGATTGTCTCTCTCTCCAAGCCCAGATCTCCTCAGCAGGCTCAGGGTTGATGTTCCCTCAGGTGTGGTGGGAGGAACACAAAGTTAGAACCAGGATTAGGAGACCTGGGTTTGAATCCTGGCTTAGCCCCTTAGAGCTGCCTGAACTTGAGCAAGACATTTGCCTTCTCTGTGAAAGGATATCTCCTCTGCAGGGGAGGTAGTAATTGAGAAAGCACTTTGTTGAGGAGAGAGGGTACAGACAGTGGTTACTAACAGGCGCAGTGGTTACTAACTTCAAGGAGCCTGGCCATCCACACACTGTCTAAGAAAACTTCACCCAGTGGTGACCAAGGACCTGTTCCATGCCAGGTCTTTTATTTATTTATTTATTTATTTAGGGACGGAGTTTCACTCTTATTGCGCAGGCTGGAGAGCAATGGCACAATCTTGGCTCACTGCAACCTTCATCTCGTGGGTTCAAGCGATTCTCCTGCCTCAGCCTCCTGAGTAGCTGGGATTACAGGCATGTGCCACTAGGCCCAGTTAATTTTTTTGTATTTTTAGTAGAGATAGCGGTTTTTCCATGTTGGTCAGGCTCATCTCAAACTCCCGTCTTCAGGTGATCCTCCCACATCAGCCTCCCAAAGTGCTAGGATGACAGGTGTGAGCCACTGTGCCCGGCACGCCAGGTATTTTAGAGCATGAAATGGTTTTGACCCCAGGTTTGTCCAGAGCTCTCTGAAATATGTTTAAAATGAGTTTCCTGATAGTAGCAATCAGTAAAAGAATCCCCTGCCCTCAAGGCTAGTTGAGTGTAGGAGGCAGAAAGAGAGTTTGGGACAGGTGTTGAGAAGGGAGGGATCTAGGAAGCCTTCATAGGGGAAGTGACATTTGAGTTGGGCCTAGACAGAGGCTTTATTATGCAGGAAAGGGAGCAGGCAAAGGTTACAGCAGAAGCAGAGGAGGAGGCGAGAGCCTGTGTGGGGTAAAAATGATAGTGGGCAGGGGAGAGAGTTAAGTAACTTGGATGGGGCAGGGAATCTCCTGTGGGTGGGGCTGTTGCTTTCCAGCTGGGAGACTTCCTGATAGTAGAGCTTGCAGCTCTTTGGTAGTTGAGAGAGATCCAGCTTTATTGCAGTTTGCAATAAAAATTGGGGACTTGTTTAAAGAGGCCGGGTAAGGAGTTCCTGGGAGGAGGCTGTTTTACATTCCCTTCATTTCTCCAATGAAGATGAGGTCCAGAGATGGAAAGCAGGTTTCTTAGCAGGGATAGAGTGAGTAAAGGTTAGAACCAATGTCCAGCACTTCACCTGGGGCTGTTTTCTCCATGCCTTGAGGTGTGTCTTGGCTCAGAAGCCACTTTTCCTGGTTCTGCCTCCTGCCAGGCTGTTCTATGTTAAGGAGGAAAAAAAGGGAGCAAAAGTTGTATTTGCCAAAGGAGCTGGTTGGGCAGGTCTCTTTCCGAGGTCAAAGTCAAGGCCAAGGTTAGCCTAGCTGGCTTCTTGTGGGTGGAGCCTGGCCTTGGCCAGCCACCGGGTCGGTGGGGGTACTTTTGGTTGGGAATGATCACTGGTGGGGACTGAGGTTTTTCCAAGGCATTGCCCCTGAGAACAGTGGACTGAAAAAAAGATTACAGCCCACACATTCTTTCTCAGGAGATTAGGGCCATGGGAGATTATGGAATACACAGGAGGCTGTAAATTTCCCATTTGGGGCAATTAATTTGATAGATTATAAAACAGCTCACTGCTTCCTCTCCCCATTCCCTGGGCTGAGTTGGGCTGGGCAGTAAGTCTGGCTGGAGAATGTGCCCAGAAATGCCCTTGTCGGCGTTCTGCAGTACCTCCTTGGACCACCTTGTTAAAACCTTCTCTGGGCAGGAGCTGGGCCTGCCCCCTTCCTGCCTTCCTTCCCGGTACAAGGAAGATCACATAGTAGGTGCCATATCAAGCTATATAGAGCTGATACTTATCTGACTGGGGCCTTTCCAGGATGCTGGTAGAGGTGGGGCTCGTGGTGACAGCTCTGGTTTATAGATGGGGAAGCTGAGCCCCAGCGGTGAAGTCACCTGCCCAAGGTTACTCAAGTTATTGGTGACAGCTGGGACTCCAGCCAGGTTTCTCTACTTCTGGGCTGGAGTATCTTCTCCCTACTTCTGTGCTCAAAGTGAAAGTGAAATAAATAGTGAGTGATTTTTCTGGTTTCTCTCCCGTGACTTCCTCCTTGCCCCCAGCCAGTCAACAGGGTCCCTGCTTTGGTGATTGTGTACAAGGTGTGCTATGATTCTGCTGGCCTCTCCCCGGCAGCTTTGCAGCATTCCCAGGAGAGCTCTGGTGGGGCTGCACTTTTCTTATGCACTCAAAGTGTGTTTGGGCTCATTGGATGCCTCCCTTCTCCATGGGATCTTGCACCTGTGATTCGTAACAGATTCTTGTGATTAGTCCTTTCTCTGGTACCTCCTAAAGACCTCACCCTCACCAACTCATACCTGCAGTGGTACAGATGGTTCTGGCTGGTTTTCCTGCCTCCATTCTGTCCTCCCTCAGGGGCCCAAAGACCTCATCCTGATGTGCCTCCTGATGAGGGCCTTCCCAGGTGTCCTGACTTGGGCTTCTCCTCTTCCTGTGTCTGTGTCTGTGTCCTGTCAAAGCACACCATTCCCCTTTGGCCTGAGCACACTTCACATTATAAGCCGTAGCACTCTCCTGCTTCTTTGTCTTTGCTTTTGCAGGAATGCCCCCTTCCATCCAGGTAATTTCTATGCATCCTTGAAGACTCAGTCATTACCTTGGGAACCTTTACTAGACACCCGCCACTGAAACAGAGCAGATGAAATGGTTAAGGCTTTGTGACATCCCTCCATTTGTGCTTTTATTCGTTTAATTAGCAGTGCTTTTGTCCATTTGTTATGTACTGAGAAGCTTTTCTGAGCCTGACAGTGTTGTACTGGGGACTACAATAGTGAACAAAATGGGGGGTGCCTGTGGGCATGGAGCTTGCATGCTGGTGTCCTCTCTTGCCACATGTCACCCCAGTCTGTGCTAAAGTCTCTCTGTCTCTCCCTCATTAACCTGTGAATTATCTTCATGTTTGATTCATTCACATCTCTGTCCTCAGCACTCAGCATAGTGTCAAATAACAAGCACAGTGTTTCTTAGGGCAAGAAAACTTTAGATGATAATGTTGGATGAATGGATGGATAAGCGGTTCTGCCTTCCCCACTCCTCTTTAGCTGTCTAGCTGCTGTGTGTGGCTGTCCCCACCCCCACCCCAGAGCTCTCTTGCCCCTTGCACTCTTGGCACTGCATTTGCTGCTCACGTGACTGTCCTGCTTCATGTTACACCTTTTTGTGTCTACATCTCCTCACATTGTTGTGGATTTCTTCAAGGCAGCATCCATTGTAGTTCAATTTTGTGTACCTGGAATTTCTACACTTGATATTAGCCAAAAGCTTGAGAAGTATACTTGGAATTTCTGCCTGTCATCACATTCAATAAAATGAACAGCAATACACAAAGCAACGTGTAAAGAAATAAAAATGTAAGGACACACTAGATACCTAGGAGTGGGTTGGTTTATTCCCAAACATGTGGTGGGCACCTGCATGCCAGCCCTGGGCCAGGTGCTGGGTATTCTTAAATGAATGAGGCAGAGGCGTCTGCCTCAAGGGCTCCTTAAGGCTTCCTTCCTTGAGGAAGAAGAACATGTAGACAGGGTGAGGAGGACCCCAGCCCGCTGGCACCCAAGACACTTATGGTGTAGGATGTCCAGATCCTTCCTTTTGGTCAAAGAAGATGCCATCACAGAGTTAAGGGAGTTGTCATGCCTCAATTTTAATCCCACTTGTGTTGCTTGCCAGCTGTGTGACCTTGAGCAAGTGAGTCAACTTCTCTGAGCTTCAGTTTCCACATCTGTAATCAGTAGCTAGTAAGAACACCTATCTTATAGGGTCATCCATTGATTTATTGAATGAATATTTATTTTATTTTATTTTTTTGAGACAGAATTTCATTCTTGTTGCCTAGACTGGAGTGCAATGGCATGATCTCTGCTCACTGCAACTTCTGCCTCCCAGATTCAAGGGATTCCTCTGCCTCAGCCTCCCGAGTAGCTGGGATTACAGGGCATGTGCCACCATGCCCAGCTAATTTTGCATTTTTAGTAGAGACGGGTTTCTTCATGTTGGTTAGGCTGGTCTAGAACTCCTAACCTCAGGTGATCCACCCGCTTCGGCCTCCCAAAGAAAATGCTGGGATTACAGGCGTGAGCCACTGCGCCTGGCCTGAATGAGTATTTATTGAGTTCCTACTTGGAGCCAGGCATCGTTCTAAATGCTGGGATGGGATAGTGAACAAAATCAATAAAGGTCTCTGCCCTCATGAAGCTTATGTATTAGCAGGAGAGAAAGAGAGCAAATGAAATGGTTAAAATATATAGTATCAGAAAATGGTAAGTGCTATGGAGAAAAATCAGCAGCAACAGGGGGCAAGAGGCCTGGGTGTGAGAGTAGAATGGTCAGAAGAGGCCTCTCTGTGGAGATGACATTTGGGTGGAGATCTGAGCAAGCCACATAGGGGCAGGGCATGCCATGACCGGGGAACAGCAAGGAGGTCAGAGTGGCTGGAGCTCAGGGAGCAGGAGCTGAGAGGAGAGAGGTGCAGGCCTTTCACCCTGAGGCAGGAGGGAATTCACTGGACAGCTTTGAACAATGGAAGGCTTTGCACAGAGGAGTGGCATGATCTGACTTTTGCTTTAGAATAAGGATAATTTTTCTAAATATTCGAATCATTCTAAACATTTATTCTAAACATTCTAATTATTTAGGATAATTTTCTAAAATATTCTTATTCTAAAGAAAAGTCAGATCTTCTCATGTGTCATGGAAGGATAAAAGAAAAAAAAAAGAAAAGACAGATCATCCCACTCCTCTGTTAAATTATGGTTGTTGTATATAGAATAGACTGATCAAAGATAATGTAGGTAGCATATTTAACACAGAATCTGGTGTGAAATAAGCCCTCATTAAATGGTAGTTTTGTTCTTCATGATAATATTATTTTAAAATTCTTTTTTTTTTTAATTATTTTTTGAGACAGGATCTCACTCCGTTGCCCAGGCTCAAGTACAGTGGTGTGATCATGGCTCACTGAAGCCTTGACCTCCCGGGCTCATGTGACCCTCTCACCTCAGAATCCTGAGTAGCTGGGGCCACAGGTGCATGCCACCATGCCTGGCTAATTGTTAAACTTTTTGTAGAGATGGGTCTTGCCATGTTGCCCAGGCTGGGATAGTATTATGAAAGATGGACCTGGATGCCTGCCAGTCTTGGCTTAGGCCCTCATCCCACCTACCTTCTGCCCCCTCGGGAGCTACAGTGTCCAGGACGCCTTCTCCCTGAGGAGGATGGTGATGAGCCTTGGGCTTGGGAATGAGCAGCGAGAAGGTGACTGATTCTGTGACTGTTCCTGTCTGGATCTTCTGTTCATTAGACACAGTGAGGCATGGTGGTGGTACGGGAGTGGAGGCAGGAGAAGAATCTTGGCCTCCACAAACCTAGACTGGGGAGCTCAACCTTGAGGCCAGAAGCTGCCAGTAAACCACCAGAAATACCACGTTGGCTGCCCCGTGGAATTCTGCTTTTCCCATATGGTTGTCAGGGTTTCTAGGAGGGGCTGCAGCTGTACCCCAGAGCTGCCCTCCTCCTCCCAGACTTCATTGTGGGCATCCCTCCTCACCACCTCAGTCCCTGGAATCTCAGGCCTTTATGGAATGGTCTCAGGTCTCTCACGTGGTCTGATGTGGTGTGCCTGTTCACCTGACATAGAGACTTCTTCGGCAGCAGTGCTGACCGAACGGCTTCTGCTTGATGACTTTGGATAATGAAGAGTTCACCGCCTCACAAGGCAGTCCCTGCTGTAATTGTCACATTCTTATTGGTAGGAAGTTCCATTTCAGGCGGGGCTGAAATCTTCTCTGCTCTGACTCCCCCATTGCTTTTGGTTCTGAAATAGGAGGGAGTCAGTTATAGCCCTCTCCACCCTACCCATCCCCTATGCTACCTCTGCAAAGGAAAGGTTTATTAGTGTCCCAGGAGGCTGAGTTCAGTTCTTGCTCTGTCATTCAGCTTCGCCTGATTGGAGGCCCAGGAGAGCTTTATAGAGCACGTGACGCTAGAGTGGGGCTCTGAAGGGTGAGGGGTAAGCCAGGTCAAGAAGGGAAGAAAGGCCTTTGAGTCGGAAGGTAAGGCAGTGTCTTGAAATACTGTGTGGATCCAGGAATCCTAAGTAGTTCAGGATCTCTGGAGTACTTGGGAGTTTCTCTCTCTCTCCCTGTTAGTGTGTGTGTGTGTGTGTGTGTGTGTGTGTGTGTGTGTGTGTGTGTGTGTAAGGGATAGTGAGGGAGGTGAAGTCTGAGAAGTAAGAAAGGTAGATCAGTGCCAAAGCATGGAGGGCCACCTGTGCCTGACCTGAGGTCACGGACACAGGTGGCAGAGGTCAGAGGGCTACACAGGAGGATGGGTTTTAAAACTGGTTTGTTTGCGGCTCCGGCTTGGGGCTAATGAATGGCTTTCTGAGCACCACTGACTCTGCTTCCTGCTTTGGTCTGGGGTTCCTGATTAAACCTGCCCTTGAGATCTCTGTAGAGCAGGGCAGGGACAGTAAGCACTTTGAATGTGCCAGTCACCCTGGACATTCTGTTTCTGGGCTCAGCACTGGATGAACTGATCTCTAGGCCCTGGCACCCCTTTCCTGGGTTGGAGTGGGGGTCGGGGTGCTATAGCCAGGGGTGGCTGGCTGGACTCAAGCTTGCTGTGTCCCAGAGTTGGCTGGACACACAGGCCTGTCTCTGCCCTGCAGGGTTTCTGAATGATGCAGGGAGTCTGCATTAACGGTGACCTAGACTCAAGCCCTTGGCCAAACATTCCAAATTCTTTGGACATAAAGCTTTTCTAAAGGGGCTTGAGGCCCTTCCAGGGCATTAACAGTTTGTTTATGCCCCATTCAGATATCTATTTGTATTTGATTTTTATATATTCCCTAAAGTACTTTCCCAGCTTCCTGGGGGAGGCTTGTTCCTCCCAGCCTGGCCAGATCACTGGGAACGTTCTGGCAGACCTGCCTCTCGCTGCTGGCATATGGAGTGTCCTCTCACCACCGTCTGTCCTTCCCAGTGTCTTGCATGCCGAAGGGCTGAGGATGGAGTGGGGCTTTTTGTTTTGTTTTTAAATAAGGGCAACGTGGGTAAACAGAGCAGTGTTTCTGGTGCCATCGGGGAGGGCCAGGACCCCACATTCCGGCTCCATGACGACAGTCTGTTTGGTTGCCGCTTGCTGGGCTGTGGGCAGCAGCAGTTCAGATGGAGACAATAGTGGCTCTGTTAAAATGCTGCTGCTGGGCTCTGGCAGAATGCATTTTAATTGGACATTCTCCACCTGGAATCTGTGGGGATCTGGTGGCCCACTCCTCCTCATTCTTTCATTTTTCTCTTTGCAACTCAAGAAGAGCCAAGTTATTTCAGCTCCTTCCACCCCCCAACCCCAGTCTACTATTAGCAGCTTTTTGGGGGAAAATGGTGTTTCTACCCAGGGGATGGTTTGCATCGGGCTGACTGGCAATAGTGAGAGAAGGGCAGGGGGTGGGGGACTGGAGGAGCTGGGAGACATCCTGTAGCCTGGTCTGGAGCATCTTTGCAGGGTGAAGAGCAGCAGGTGTTCCAGGAAGCTCTTCTCTGCCGTGAACCAGGGTGGTCAGGAGCACTGGCGCTGAAGTCAGGCCAGCTACGTTGGCATCCTTGTGGTAGCACTTCCAGCTGAACCTCTCTGTGCCTCAGTTTTCATATCTGTAAATTGGGGATAATATTAGTATGTACTCATAGGATCATTGTGAGAATTAAATGAAATTAACGTATACAAAATGCTCAGGATAATCATACCTGGCATATAGTAAACACCTGATAAGGGTTTCCATCACTGTATTTTGTCATTTGAATCTTAGGTCCTGATCATCAGTATTCCATTCCTTGTAAGGGCCTCATCTGAGACTGCAGGAGGAACAGAACAACACTCTTTCTAAAATGTACATTTGCTTTTGTCACTCCCTGTCCTAGATAGCCTCAGTGAGTCCCCATTGACCTCTCTGCGTAAAGAGGGGGGACTTGTGTTTATTGAAGATATCAAAGGCCTACTATGTTCTAAGTATAGGGCATTTGGTGTTCCTTTAGATTAGCTCTAAAGTAGGGACTGGTATGTGAGACTCTTCATCATTAGGCCCTATCTTGCTGGTTTTTTATTCCCCTATCCCCCAACAAACCAAACCAAACAAAAACATAACTATGTCAAAGAACAGCTTGTTCTTCTCTGATGTCTCCCCAGCTTTCATCTTCTATGACTTACTGCGCATTCTGCCTTCTGCCAGGATTGCCCTGTGGGAGGTGGCTGTGGATCCAGGAACGGACTGGACCGAGGAGTGTCTGGGGATTTCCTTACCATTCTCTCCCATGGACCAGCCTGTGGAGAGCCCACTTGGCAGGGTGTCTTGGTAGAATCAGCTCTGGTTTGAGTCCTGGCTCCACCACTAACTGGCCCTAGACATGACCTCATACTAGTGCCCATCTCATAGACTTGATGAGTTAATCCACGTAAAGCCTTGAGTACAGTGTCTGACGTGCTGTGAGTGCTCAACAGATGCTAGCTGTTCTTGCTATTGTGATCCTTCCTGTTTTCTGTTTGAAATGCCTGTCTTTCTAGGCTCAATGCTGGACTGAGTTTCTTTGAAGGAAACAAGCATTGAAAAGGTTCTATGGATCAGGGAGGTCTAAGTAGGGATTTCTTTGTTCTGCCTTGCTCTTCCTGTGGCTGTTGGTCATTGCTGTGGGTCACAGCCCTTTCTGCCTCCCCCTTGTCTGCCCGTGGCAGGACCCCTTGCTTCTCAGCCACTGACTGTACCTCCCAGTGTGGCCACTCCTTGTGGGATAGCTGGGGGTAGACACAAGTTAGCCTTACAAGATGTGGAGACCCAGCCTGTGTACACAGACCTGATTGCTTATGATGGACTTGCCTGTGAGTTAATCAGCCGCTAGATAGCCAAATGAGAAATATTTATAGACCAAAGAGAGTTGCCGTGACTTGAGATTAGCCAGAGAAAACTCTGTGAAAGAAGGAGGAAATAATCTATCTATATATATATATATTTTAATTTTGCTGATTTTGTAAGGCCAGGTTCTCAAAGTTTGACTATTTTGCAAGTATATCTCCATTGAAAACAATGAAAATGGTAAAAGGCTTTAGAAAGAGTTGGGGAAAAGCCGGGTGTGGTGACTCACACCTGTAATCTCAGCACTTTGGGAGGCTGAGGCGGGCAGATCACCTGAGGTCAGGAGTTCAAGAAAGAGTTGGGGAAAAAAGAATGGAAAATTTTAGTTTCAGGGAGCTATGGTGATGTATGGTTTATGCCACCTCAGTTCCTCAGTTCCCCTGTTACTGGGTTTAATAGTCAGGAGAGCTAGGGCCTCATCCTTGTTGTGTCACTAACTGACTGTGTGACCTTGCGCAAGGTGGGTCTCAGATCCCATAACTGTAAAATGGGAATAACTGTCGTACCCTGAAGGTGGGGTTGGAGCTTTGCTCTGAAGGTGGTGAGGGTGGAGGTGGAAGGACTTGAGGCATTCAAGTAAAGAATCAGATTGGTGCTTTACCGTTCTGGTGGCTGGGGAAGGAGACCTGTTAGAGGATCCCTGTGACCATATCAATGAGAGATGGTGCAGGCCTGAACTGCAGCAGGGTGTGGGTGTGGGAGACAAGAGGAGGCATATTTGTTTGGGTACTTGTGTGTGTTTATATGTATATGCTTTAGAACAGGGTAAACTCTATATATGTGCATTGGATAATTTCATTGCTTATTGAGGTAATCAAGTACAGACACCCAAAATTTCCATCACTATGACTCCATCCTTCCAGGTAGTAAGTAGACAAGTTGCAAAGGTACACATTTGGGGATATTTATTGCAACCTTATTTATAATACTAAGAAATTGCAAACAGCCTAACCGGCCATCCATCAAGAACTGTTTAATGAAATTTCAGAACCATCCAACCATTAAATGATGCTACAGACCTGTTTTTCTGAATACAGCAAGATAAACACATACATCAAATGAAAGAATGGAAAACCACACATGCAGCATCTAGCCTGTTAACTGCTTTGCCATTATTCTCTGTGATTCTAAAGCCCATCAAGGTTGGGATTGCTCAGGCCTGCTACACCTCCTTCCCTGTGGTTGACTTTCTCTCTCATGTTACTCCTATAACTGTTTTGCATCAGGTCTCTGTGAACAAGAACCATGCCTTGTTTTTGTTTCCTTCAAGCAATAGGAGTAGGTGGCCACTAATTACTGCAGAATTTAATTCAGGGGTGTGAACAAAAGGCCTTGTTATCAGCATTAATTGATATTAAGCTGTAGGCTGATTCTCCCTCTCTTACAAAATAGAAACTGTGTCTGGCCCATAAAGAGGCTTTTAGACTAAAGTTGTATTAACAAAGACCTCTTCCAGAGACCTCCCTGCTTGAGGGGAGCTGGAATAAATTCAGGCTTTGTTTCCTCTATCCTAGCGAGCCAGCCGAAGGTGAGGGGAGATGAGGTGTGCCTGCTGTCCAACCGGTTTTCATGCACAAGATCTCAGCCAGTGGGTTTTTGTTGGGGTGGCAAAGCGGGAGGGAAAACCTGGCCTCAAGTCTGCTGGGTGCTGGGCCCCTTATGTTGTCTTGTTTCATCCTCACGGCAGACTGAAGATGAAGGAAATACTCTACCTCATTTTACAGACAAGGATACCATGGCTCAGAGAGGCTGAATAACTTGCTTAGGTTGCCCAGCTAGGAATTGACAGAGCGAGGATTTGACCATGCTTTGTGCCTTGCTCTAGTTACCAACGCTCCTAGAGCAGCTGCTGGGCAACAGTCTGGGGAGGTAGGTGCAGTTGCTGTGCAGGTTTGGCACTGGGGTGACAGGAGAGGGTGGGAGGCCCTGAGGTGGGGCAGGGTGGGCGTTAACCAGCCAGGTATTTATTTCATGTCTGCTGTGTAAACAGCATGGTGCTGGGCACTGAGGGGGTACGGAGAAGAGGGTGACACCGTCCTGGTCTATTTAACCGTGGAGTTGAGGTAATTCATTCTTTTCTAGAGAGATACAGCAGCGGATGGGGAGGGGTAAATGGGGCACAGAAAACAAGAGGTGGAGGAAGTCTGAAAAGGCACAGCCAGCAGGACTGAGGTTGGTGGAGAAAGTTTCATTGAGGAGGGAGAGGTGTGAGCGATGTGTAACAATGGAAGGCTTGGGCTGAAGTGGGGGGCCCATGAAGGTGAGAAGTGGGAGCCCGTTTGGAAAGGGAAAGAAGCAGGTGGTCAGGAGGACTTGGGCGCTGGATCAAGGAGTTCTGTCTGATTCTCTAGTGATGAGGAGCTGATCTAAGCTTTTGAAAAAGGAGTTGACATGGTGGGAAACAGTTTTAGGGTGATTCTTCTGGCTATGGTTTGTTTAAAGTATAGAGTGGTGGAGGGAGAGAGGAGGAGGTTGCTTCGCTTTTCTAGAAAGTCTACCCATCTGCAAGATTAGTGGTGAGAGGGATAGGGATGCCCTCGCTGAGGTGGACTGGGGGATCTCAGGTCTTGACTTGGACAGTGTGGTGGAAGAAACAGATAGCTGTGTGTGCTGTGTCCTGGAGTGTAATGGCATACTGCCAGGTGCTCAGCTTGAATGACTGGCATACAAGCATATGTGTATGCATCCATTCAGCAATTATTTATCGAATGTCTAGCATGGCACATGAGCTAGGCTTATGGTAGTGAGCTAAGCAGGCACAATCCCCCACCTTGGGCCTGGCTTTGAAAGTAAATGTCATGTGAGACTAAAAGAAAAATGACAGGAAGACATCTGAACTGCTCTGGGAAAACAGTTTGTTCCATAGCCTGATTATGCCACTAGAGGGAAAGCATCACTTTTCCTTGCAGAGGTGTGGTCTTACAGAGGAAGGTCTGGGACAGATCTTGCCTAGAGGGCTGGGGATTTTAGATAGCAGCTAGCCCAACCCCCTTAATTAGAGGGAAGTTAAATGGGGCCTCACAGAATTTAGGGGAGTTCCTTCAAGTTGTACAGCACATTGCTGTAAGTCTCTATGCTTGTCAGCACTCCGGCCCCATACCACACTGGCTCTGCTTTGTGGCTGAGCCAGCCTTTCTAGCCTGATTTCTCCCCTTGGGTGGGGGAAGTGGGGGCTAGAGGAAACAAGGGGGGTAAGGTTACTGTTAGAAATTGAATAAGAAAACCATTTTAAATAGGGCAAGCCACAGAGGAGCACTCTCCCTTCCTCTGTGGGCTAGCAAGGCCCCCACATCAGAATTTCAAAGAGATGTTTTGTGACCTCTGATCTTTACCAATTTCCCAAAGTTCACAGCTTACTCCTAGGCCTTATTTCTGAAGGCCCAGGTGGTGGGGACCAAGATGTCACTCACTTTAGAAGGCTAAATACCCTGAGAGATTTCAGAGACTTTATTTTGAGCCTTGGGGCTTTGGCCAAATAGCTCCTGATACTGTGGCAGCCTCAGATCCATTGATGAGTACCTATGCCTGGCAACGGCTGGGCCAACAGGGGCCAGAGGGATGCAGACCATTCAGGAGTGCAGTCTCTTCCTGAGTCGGGGGCCGGCTGGCCCACAGCAGCTGTGCTGAGCCTCTGAGTGATGTGGGTCTTAGAATGGAGACCCACACACAATGCTTTGCTAGCCAGGAGAAGGACGTGATTATGGCTGGAAGCATAAAAGATGGCAAAATTGGAACTTTACTTCAAGCATTTAAAACAAATTATAAAGTTATTTATATTTATTGTTGTAAATTTAGACAATGCAGACAAGCAACAAGAAGAAAATAAAAATTCCTTGTAATCCTATCACCCAGAGATAATCAGTGTTAACATTTTGTTGTCTATCTCTGTGTATCTATGTATTTCTACATGTGTTTTAACAAAAATGGGATAATACAGTATATGCAGTTTTGTATTTTGTCACTTCTATATAGTTATCTCTCAGCATCCATGGGGGATTGGTTCCAGGAGCCCCCATGGATACCAAAATCAGTGGATGCGCAAGTTTCTTACACTTGGCCTCTGTATCCATGGGTTCTCTGATGCGGAACCCCTGGATATGAAGAGCCAACTGTGTATTTGAAACAATGTATATGTCCTTAATTTATGTTTAGCTCATCAGTTTTAATGGCTGCATATGATTTCATTATATAGTTGAATTATTATTTACTTAGCCAATAATGGATAAGATTTTTTGGAGTTGTTTTCCAAAAGGAAGTATCTTTATTGTGGTAGCTGATCACAAAATAAATACATGCTTATGTTGAGTTAAAAAGAAAAAAAGCCTCCGGGTGTGGTGGCTCACACCTGTAATCCTAGCACTTTGGGAGGCCAAGGCTGGTGGATCATGAGGTCAAGAGATCGAGACCATCCTGGCCAACATGGTGAAACCCCATCTCTACTAAAAATGCAAAAATTAGTTGGGCGTGATGTGTGCACCTGTAGTCTCAGCTTGGGAGGCTGAGGCAGGAGAATCGCTTGAAACCGGGAGGTGGAGGTTGCAGTGAGCCAAGATTGTGCCACTGCACTCCAACCTGTCGACAGAATGAGACTCTGTCTCAAAAAAAAAAAAAAAAGCCAATCTCAAAAGGTTATATAGTATATGATTTCATTTATAAAAATCTCTTGAAATGACAAAACTATAGTGATTGATAACAGATCAGCAGAAGACTTAGAAGAGGGTAAATTTCTTTGAAGTGGTGACACTGTTCTGTGTCCTGATTGTGGTGATGCATACACGAATGTATGCATGTGATAAAATCTCATAGAACTGTACATAAATACACAGTATGGATAAAAACCTGTGAAATCTCTGTAAGGTCTGTAGTTTAGTCAATAGTAACCATGTCAGTTTTCTGTTTTTGACAATTGCACTATGGTAATATAACATGTTATCACTAAGGGAAGCTGGCTGATACGTACACAAGAATTCTGTGAACAGTTGTTTTTGTTTTTTGGAGACAGGGTCTCACTTTGTCACCCGGGCTGGTGCAATCACTGCTTGCTGCAGCCTTGACCTCCCTGGGCTCAGGTGATCCTCCCACCTGAGAATCCTACCATATAGCTGGGATGACTGGCGTGCGCCACCACATCTGGCTTAAACTATTTTTAAATTTTTAAGTGACTCTTACATTTCTTTTCAGAGTAAAAGGTTTAAAAGAAATAAATATGTGCTTGTTGAACAACATTGACACTGTAAAAAGTATGTGATGATAAAGAAGAAACCTTTGGTGGAGTGTGGGAGAGTGGTCATGCAGGCTCAAGACAACAGCAGGAATGTCCTGGCGGTGTCCAAGAGTGACCAGGACTGGGCTGGTCTACAGGGAGGAAGTGGGTGATGTGGCAGGAGGTGATAGTCACCCAGACTGAGCAGGGTCTTTCATGTTTGATACTCACAGTGGATGGGGAGGAAAGCCCCGGAGGGAGACTCAGGTTGGAGGGCACAGTGGTGACAGGGGAGGGCGTGAACTTTGGAGGCAGAGAGTGTGGGCTCAAGGCACAGGGCCCAGCATAGGAAGCAGCTGCTCAGTCTAAGCTCCTGTCCCTCACACTGATCCCCAGGCCTCACCTGCAATTGAATGAGAATCTCTGAGGTTGGGTCCCTGGCAGTATATTCCTTTAAGCCCCCAAGGGATTTTAATGTGCAGCCAGGGTTGAGAACCATGTGGTTAGACTCTTTTACACCATGACTGATCACAGGGCATGGCACCAAGAGAAACTTCTCTCCTCACCTCTGCTGTCATCAGGGGAGAGTTTTAGGCAGTTGCATGCTGGTGTGAAGGGGGTCGATCTGGGAGCAGACCGCCACCCTGTAGTGGTCCCTGCCAAGTGATGGCTGTGTCTTGGTGGCCCTTTAGTTGGGATTCTGACCTCCCACAGCACCTCTTTACCTTGCGTGGGGCATGATTTGAACACTGCAGGTGATGGCTTTCTAGTGGTCCATGTCCTTTCCCACCCAGAGGGAGGGAGGGGCTGGAAGGCACTGTAAGAGAACTGATTTGGGGCTTGGCAAGTGCCTGGCAGGATCAGAGGGAGATCATAAAGCACATAAAAGTACACATCCAGGCACTTTTTGGGTCTTACGGTGCTTTCCAATGTCATCCACCCAGTCTTCACAATAAGCCTGTAAGACAGATGGGCCAGAAATGGAGAAAAAGGGAAACAGGGTCTTTGATTCAAGGAAGGGGCAAGCAAGAGTGAAGCCTCTCTTTTTTGGCAGTTAATCTACTTTCTTTCTATAAAACCATCTAGGTCCCTGGATTTTCTGGAGGCCTTGGGGTTTATGCCTCTTTAGGAAACCCTTTGTTTTCTTATGGCGGGGTGTGTGGTTACTGGCCAGAGGTTTCTAGTCTTTTAGGCATTTATGAAGATCTGGCTGTTGAGTCACAGCACGTGTATAATTATATTGGTAAGTTAATGGCTATTTATCAGGATGTTTGGAGGTGTTTGGAAAACAAGAAGGAGGCAAGTTATTTTTATTTTTTTGAGGCAAGAGTCTCACCCTGTCGCTCAGGCTGGAGTGCAGTGGTGCAATCTCGGCTCACTGTAACCTCTGCCTCCCGGGTTCAAGCAATCCTCCTGCCTGAGCCTTGTGAGTAGCTGGGATTACAGGTACATGCCACCACGCCCAGTTAATTTTTTGTATCTTTAGTAGAGATGGGGTTTCATGATGTTGGCCAGGCTGGTCTCAAACTCCTGACCTCCTGCCTTGGCCTCTCAAAGTGCTGGGATTACAGGCATGAGCCATTGCGCCTGGCCTGGCAAGATTTTAAAATATGTTTTGACCATGTGCAGTGGCTCACACCTGTAATCCCAGCACTTTGGAGGGGCCAAGTCAGGAGGATTGTTTGAGCTGAGGAGCATGAGACCAGCCTAGGTGACATAGGGAGGCCTTGTCTCTACTAAAAATTGAAAAAAATAAAATTACCAAGGCATGGTGGTGGGCACTGGTAGTCCCAGCTACTTGGGAAGCTGAGGCAGAAAGATCACTTGAACCTAGAGATGGAGACTGCAGAAGGCTATGAGCACATCACTGCACTCCAGCCTGGGCAACAGAGAGAGTCACAAAAATAAAAATAGCTAGGCGCAGTGGCTCATGCCCGTAATCCCAGTACTTTGGGAGGCGGAGGCAGGAGAATTGCTTGAGCCCAGGAGTTCAAGACCAGCCTGGGCAACATGACAAAACCCTGTCAGTACAAAAAATACAAAACTCAGCTGGGTATGGTAGTATGCGCTCGTAGTCCCAACTACTTGGGAGGCTGAGGTGGAGCCTCAGTTGAGCCTGGGAGCTTGAAGCTGCAGTGAGTTAGGATGGTGCCACTGCACTCCAGCCTAGGCAACAGAGTGAGACCCTGTCTCAAAAATTTAAAACAAATTTGTTGGGTGCGGTGGCTCACACTTGTAATCCCAGCACCTTGGGAGGTTGAGGTGGGTGGATCACTTGAGGCCAGGAGTTTGAGACCAGCCTGACTAACATGACAAAACCTCATCTCTACTAAAGACACAAAAATTACCCAGGTGTGGTGGCACATGCTTGTAATCACAGCTACTTGGGCGGCTGAGGCACCAGAATTGCTTGAACTCAGGAGGCAGAGGTTGCAGTAAGCTGAGATGGTGCCACTGCACTCCAGCCTAGAGGACAGAGTGAAACCCTGTCTCAATAAAAAAGAAAAAAAAAAAAAGAAAAGAAAATGATATGAGTACTTAATCACATCTGTGAAAATATCTCTTCACCAAAAAATAAAAAAAGATATTAAAAAAATGCTATAAAAGAAAAAAAGTAAAATAAAATAGAATAAAAATGTTTTTCTTTATATTTGTATCCAGAAAATACTTCAAATATGTGTCTTCTGCCCTGACCTTTCTTGCGTCCCAGAGAAACATTTAATAAAGCCCGAAATACTCAACTGAACTTGGATATGTCCCTGGCACCTGTGTGGTAATAGTAATAGTAGTTGTGGTGGTAATAACAGCTTACATTATTGAGCATATCCTATAGTTCAGCACTGGGAACTCACCTAACCTGGAAATGTTGCTGAAGAGATTCAATATTTGTATTTCAGAAACCAAAGAAAAATCTCTTACCACTCGCTGGTTAGTCATGATACCTCTGTACAGTGGATTATTATGCATCTATTAAAAATGGTTTTGTGAAATATTAACTAAGGACATGGAAACTTCCCTGTACATTAGTAGATAAAGGAAAATTTATGAAACAGATTGGCATTTGGAGGTTTTCAATGAATGTTTAAATCCACTTACAAACAAAGCTAGATTGCCACTCTCCTCCTTTTATCGGTGAAGAAATTGACTTGTGTAAAGGTAATGCGGAATTTTAGATCTGGATCTTTTGAATTAAGACTGAAGTGCTTTCTTTATTACGCTCATCTGTTTTTGTCTATTAAAAACACAGTAAGTTATTCTGTAATTAAGGACTCATTGCTATGTTCAAATCAGAAAAGGCAGGTGAGTCCAGGATACCTATATGACACACACACACACATTACTTTGTTTGCATAGCTCTTTACAGTTGATAAAGCACTTGAAAGCATATATAACTTTTTCTGGTTTTAAAAGATGACATATTTGTGTTATAATTAGGAAGGCAGAGAAAAGCCCCAAGAGGGAAAAAATATTTATAATCCTGTAGGTTTAATTACTATTAACATTTTTTCTTCTTGACATTTCTCATTGCAAATATAAATTTTATAAAGTTGGGATCATGTTGCACATATAGTTTTGTTTCTTGCTTCCTTAACTAATCTGTTATAGACAATTTCTCATTAATTGTTCTTCTACAATGTGATTTCCAATTGCTGCACAGTATCTAGTGTTTTGTTTTTTTTTTTTGAAATGGAGTCTTGCTCTGTTGCCCAAGCTGGAGTGTAGAGGCGTGATCTCAGCTGACTGCAACATTCGCCTCCTGGGTTCAAGCAATTCTCCTGCCTCAGCCTCCTGAGTAGCTGGGACTACAGGCACATGCCACCACATCTAGCTAATTTTTTGTATTTTTAGTAGAGATGGGGTTTCATCATATTAGCCAGGATAGTCTCTATCTCCTGACCTTGTGATCCACCCACCTCAGCCTCCCAAAGTGCTGGGATTACAGACATGAGCCACCACGCCCAGCCAGTATCTAGTTCGTATAATTGATCCTCAATTTTTGGACATTAGGTTTCCAGTTTTTTTCTTTATTATAAACAATGCTGGCATAAACACCCCTGTCTTTGTCACCATCTCTGGTTGTTTTTT
>PVKP010037386.1:0-21692 GCA_004027715.1 Plecturocebus donacophilus | reverse complement strand
CTCTTGTTGCCCAGGCTGAAGTGCACTGGCATGATCTGGGCTCCCCAGAACCTCCACCTCCCAGGTTCAAGTGATTCTTCTGCCTCAGCCTCCCGAGTAGCTGGGACTACAGGCGCATGCCACCACGCCCAGCTAATTTTTGTATTTTTTAGTAGAGACGGGGTTTCACCATGTTGACCAGGATGGTCTCGATCTCTTAACCTCATGATCTACCCACCTCAGCCTCCCAAAGTGCTGGGATAATAGGCAAGAGCAGCCTCACCCTGCACAATTTTTTAAACTTATAATTTGCATAGAGTAACAGGTACCCATTTGAAATATACAGCTTGACAAACTTTGACAGACACACACACACACACACACACCCATGTAACCACTACCTAATCAGATGTATTGAAAAATGTTTTAAATTGACAAAAAGTATATATCATTATGGTATGCAACATAATGTGTGTGTATATATAACAAACATTATGTTGTATGCCCTAAATATATATAATTACACACATACACATTGTAGAATGGCTAAATTGAGCTAATTAACATATAAATCATCTCCTGTACTTCTCAATTTTGTGGTGAGAATACAAAATCTATTCTCTTAGCAACTTCCAGTGTACGATATATTGCTGTTAACTACAGTCACCATCATGTACAATAGATCTCTTGAGCTTACTCTTTCTCTCTAACTGAAATGTTGTACCCTTTGATCAACATCTCCCCAACACTTTCACCCCCATCCAGCCCCTGGTCACCGCCATTCTGCTCTCTGCCTCTATGAGTTCAACTTTTTTAGATTCCACATATAAGTGAAACCATATGGTATTTGTTTTTATGTGCTTGTCTTGTTTCACTTAGCACAGTGTCCTCCAGGTTCTTCCATGTTCATGTAAAGACAAGGTTTCCTTCTTCTTCAGGGCTGAATAATATTCCACTGTGTATGCACAGCACATCTGCTTTATCTGTTTGTCAGTCGATGGACACTTAGGTGGATTCCACCGGGCTATTGTGAATCGCGCTGCAGTGGATATGGGAGTGCAGATGTCTCTTCGACATACAGTAGTCCCTTCTTATCCAAAGTTCTGCTTTCTGTGGTTTCAGTTATCCACCATCAGCAATGGCCTGAAAATATTAAATGGAAAATTACAGAAATAGACAATTCATACGTTTTGGTTTTTTTTAAGATGGAGTCTCGCTCTGTCACCCAGGCTGGAGTGCAGTGGTGTGATCTTGGCTCACTGTAACCTCCACCTCCCAGGTTCAAGCGATTCTCCTGCCTCAGCCTCCTGAGTAGCTGGGATTACAGGCATCTGCCACCACACCCAGCTAGTTTTTTGTATTTTTAGTAGAGACAGGGTTTCACCATATTGGTCAGGATGGTCTCGAACTCCCGACCTCAGGTGATCTGCCCACCTCGGCTTCCCAAATTCCTGGTATTACAGGGTTGAACCAGCATGGCTGGCTGACAATTCATAAGTTTTGAAGTGTGTGCTGTTCTGAGCAATGTCATAAAATCCTACACTCTCCCGCTTTGTTCTGCTGGGGACGCGAAGCCTCCCTTTGTCCAGAATACCCACACTGCAGACGTCACTAGGTAGCTGTCTCCGTAATGAGATCAACTGCCTCAGTACAGCAGTGCTTGTGTCCAAGTCACCCTCATTTTACTTAACGATGACCCCAGAGCACAAAAGTAGTGATGGCAATTCAAGTATGCCAAAGAGACGCCACAGAGTGCTTCCTTTAAGTGAAAAGGTGAAGGTTTTCAACTTAGAAAGAAAAGAAAAAGTATTGCAGGCTGAAGTTTCTAAGATCTATGATAAGAAGGAAGCTTCTATCTATGAAACTGTGAAGAAGGAAAAAGAAATTCATGCTAGTTTTGTTGTCGAACCTCAAATTGCAGAAGTTACAGCCACTTTGCATGACAAGTACTTAATTAAGATGGAAAAGGCATGAAATTTGTGGGTGTAAGAGGAACGGAAGGGTGTTTAGAATGACAGCAGTTGGGTTTGGTACTGTCTGCTGTTTCAGAAGCACACTGGGGATCTTGGAAAATATTCTCCATGGATAAGTGTGGACCACCATACCCATTTCCTTTCCTATGGATATATATCAGTAGTGGATTGCTGGGTCATGCGGTAGTTCCATTTTTAAGTTTTTTGAGGAATCTCCATGCTACTTTCTGTAATGGTTGTACTAATTGACATTCCTAAGGGTTCCTTTTTTCCACACCCTCACCAACTTTGGTTATCTCGTGTGTGTGTGTGTGTGTGTGTGTGTGTGTGTTTGATAACAGCCATTCTAATAGGTGTGAGGTGATATCTCATTGTGGTTTTACTTTGCATTTCCCTGATGCTGAGCATTTTTTAAATATGTCAATCAAACGTAAAATATTTTTATCACCATGAATAATTTTACATCATGTCACTTCCTCCATCCCAAAACCATTCAGTGGGATTCCCCAATTTCTAATAATGGTGGGCAAGTTTATTTGGACCAAATCTACCACTGAAAATAGGTAAAACTGACAGATATATTTAAATTTTTTTTTTCCTTTAAAAACAAGAACTAACATGAGTTAGAGAGAAACAACCAACCAGACCAAATTAAAGGGAAAAGATGGAAACCCCAGAGATGGAAACTACAGCTTTATCCCGAGGATATTTTTTGATCCCAGTAAATCTGAACTATTGTTTCGATGCCTGCAAGGGAAAGAAGGTAGAAATCAAAGCTCAGGCCAGGCGGGTGTGGTGGCTCACGCCTGTAATCCCAGCACTTTGGAAGGCTGAGGTAGGCAGATCACTAGAGTTCCAGATTTCAAAACCAGCCTGGCCACTGTGGTGAAACCCATCTCTACTAAAAATAAAATTAATCAGGTGTGATGGTAGACACCTGTAATCCCAGCTTCGAGAGGTTGAGGTGGGAGGATTGCTTGAACTCAGGAGGTGGAGGCTGCAGTGAGATGAGATCACAAAATTGCACTCCAGCCGGGGCAACATGCAAGACTCTGTCTCAAAAATAAAGAAAAAAAAAGAAATAGAAGCTCAGGGTTTCAAGAGAGTGGAGAGATACCCATCCCTTCCATAAGCAAGGACCAAAAAGGACAATGCCCTTGGAGTAAAGGTCAACCCAAATTACACCAGGCTGGCAACAGGAAGGCAGAATTCATGTCACTGTGGTCCAAGGAACCTCAGTTCCTTGTACCTGATTTAAGGTGGTTTTAGATCAGCACTGGCTACAATTGGTAAAGCAAAAAACAAATGCTTCTTCTGAAGGAAGTCACCCTCATTCCCTTGATTTAAAATTATTCCATCTAATTATTTTTAAAGTCTAAGCAGGAAACAAATAAAAATAAGCAAACATAGCAGAAACAGACACCATGCACAAGAACCCACAGATACAACAGACAAGATAAACTAAACTGTAAAAACATTAGGTTTTATAATGATCAGACACAGTATAAAACAACTATGATTACTATGCTTAGAGAAATAAAAGTCATGCTTGAAAATTTTACAGTAAATAAGAAACTATAACATTTGATTTAGATTTAGAAAAAGACCAAATCAAACTTCTAGAAATAACAAATTCTATTAATAAAAATAAAAGCTCAAAAGATACAGCTGGAGGGAATTTGAAACTAGAAGACAGAAGAAATTATCTAAAATTTAGCACAGAGGAACAACAGGATGGAAATGATAAAAGAAACAAAAAAAGCCATAGAGGACAGAGTGAGAAGAACCAACATATGTTGGGTCCCAGAAACACGAGAGAGAGAAATTGTCAGAGGCAATATGTAAACAGATAACAACTGAGAATGTTCCAGAACTGATGAAAGAAACAAATCTCACATTTGAGAAGACAAATTTGGCCAGGCGAGGTCGCTCAGGACTGTAATCCCTGCACTTTGGGAGGCCGAGGCGGGCAGATTGCCTGAGCTCGGGAGTTCGAGACCACCCTGGGCAACATGGTGAAATCCTGTCTCTACTAAAATACAAAAAATTAGCTGGGTGTGGTGGTGTGCACCTGTAATCCCAGCTACTCAGAGGGGCTGAGGCAGGAGAATTGCTTGAACCAGGGAGGCAGAGGTCGTAGCGAGCTGAGGTAGCGCCACTGTACTCCAGCCTGGGCGACAGAGTGAGACTCTGACTCAAAAAAAAAAAAAAGACAAATTCATCTCCAACAGGGTAAACAGACACATTGTACTGAAACTTGAGTAAATCCAAACGCAAAGAACAATATTAAAGACAGATTATCTTATTATTTTTTTATTTTTTAAATTTTTTTAGAGACGGGATTTTACCATGTTGGGCAGGCTAGTCTCGAGCTCCTGACCTCAGGTGATCCACCCACCACAGCCTCCCAAAGTGCTGGGATTACAGACCCGAGCCACCACGCCCAGCCCAAGATAGATTATCTTAAATAAATTTTTAATATGTTGAAGGAAAATAACTGCCTACCTAAAATTCTTTTCTCGGTGAAAATACATTTCAACAATGAGAGTGAAAAACAGCTGCTTTCAGATGATAAAAATAAAGTAGAAAACAACAAAAAAAGATGTGTTTGCTACCAGCCGATTCTCACTAAAGGAAACTCTATTCTTCGGGCAGCAGGGAAACGATCTGGGATGGAAAGTCTGAGACGCAAGAAAGAATGAAGAGCAATCAAGTGGCAAATGCATGTGTGATCCAAGTGACCACTGACTGTATGGAACAGTAACAGTCTGAAATTAAAAGATATAATGGATTTCTCAAACTTGGAATGTCCAAACTGAGATCTCTGATATTTTCCTCCAGAGCTAATCCCGATATATCCTTCCCCATCTAAATAAATGGCAACTTCATTTTATCAATTGCCCAAATGTTGGAGTCATCTTTGGTCTCTTTCTCTCATCTCTCACATCAGCAAATCCTGTTAGACCTACCCAGTGGTGCGCTGAAACTGGCCTATTTTAACTCCCAAGAGCCAATAGTTAAAGTTTTAGAAATCTTGTAAGCTGATTGACATCCTGTTGGTAGCTTGAAGTCAGCCCTGATAGGAATATTTACATCACAGAAACCAGCCACAACTCCCCAAGAGCCAGCCGTTAAACCTATGCCCGTACACCACGGGTTTAGCTACAAACTACGCATCCTGATCACTTCTCACTCCCTTCACAGCCACCACCCTAATCCCAGCTACTATTGCTGCAATGGTCTCTCAAAGGGTTTCCCCGCTTCCTCTCTTGCTTCTCTACATTTAAGTCTCAACTCAGCAGCAAGAACAATCCTGTTCCTCCAACGATTCCAGCCTCGGAGGAAAACCCAAGGCTCCGGGCCCTTTCACTTCTTCCTCCCCACTCCTCTTACCTCTCTGACTGCTAATGCTATTACTCACCCTTCACTCAGCCAAACCCCCTCAACTCCCTTCCTGTTTCTCAACCAATCCCGCACTCTCCTTTGGGCCTCAGGGTCTTTGTACTAAGTTGGTTGCAAAAGTAATTGCGAGTTTTTTGCCCTTAAAAGTAAAGGCAAAAACCCTCAATTACTTTTGCATCAATCTAGTACTCACTATTCCCTCTTTCTGGGTGTTCTTCCTAAGATAGCTACTGGACCCCCTCCCTCCTCTCCTTCAGGACTTTATTTCATTTCACCTTCTCAGCAAGGCTGTCTCTGATCACCCTATCTGAAATTGCAATACTCACACAAAACCTCTCACCCTCTTTTGGCTTTAGCTTTCTCCCTAGCAGTGATTATTAACACACTAAATAGGCTGGATTCCAGTGGCTTAAGCCTGTAATCCCAGAACTTTCGGAGGTCAAGGTGGGTGGATCACCTGAGGTAGGGAGTTCAAGACCAGCCTGACCAACATGGAAAAACCCCATCTCTGCTAAAAATACAAAAAAACTAGCCGGGTGTGGTGGTGGATGCCTATAATCCCAGTTAATCAGGAGGCTGAGGCAGGAGAATTTCTTGAACCCAGGAGGCGGAGGTTCCAGTGTGCCAAGATCATGCCATTGCACTCCAGCCTGGGCAGCAAGAGTGAAACTCCATCTCAGAAAAAAAAAAAAAAAAAAAAACCACACTATAAATTTTATAAATTAATCTTTGTGTTATGTCCTCTAATTAGAATAACAGCTCCATGAGGCTGGGGCTTTGTCTGTTTCTCTTGAGTTATAGCTCATATTACCAAAACCAAGTCACACATATAGGTGCTTAATAAATAATCTTATTGTGCTTACCCACCCCAGGGGCATTTGAATTTTTAAATTCAGTTGGGGTGGGGAAGGTTTTATCTGGGCTTTATTGGCATCGGGGAGGCAACCTAAGGCCCAGATCTGCAAACTGGCAACCTGGAGCCCAGACCAGCCCAAAAATATGTTTTGTTTAGCCCACTAGACATCTTAAAATAAATTAAATTAGTTGCCAGCATTCAAGAATGGGAGATTTCATATTTCAAAAATCCAGATTTCCAGCATCTCTGGAAAAACCCAAAGTTCTCACAATCCAGAGGCTTTGTTCCCACCTGGCAACAATCAGCAGCCCAGAGCAGCGCCTGCCCTCCACCCAGCCCTGTGCCCCACCAGCTCCCCTCCAGCAGGTGGCTGGGCCGGCCTGCTCCCCTTGGCTTAGGTCTGTGTCTGTCTAAATGGTGAGGTCGATAGCAAGACCTCTGAATTGAAGTCAGGACCTCTGAGTTTGGTTCCTCATCTGTAAACAGAGATAATATCTACCCAGAGGGTGGTTAGGAGCCCTGATGAGGCATATGTAAAGGGACTGTGCTAGCTGCAAAGCCCAGAACACCCTGAAGGGATCAAGCTCCACGTCCCGCCCATTCACATAAACACAGCAGGGGCTGCTGATGTGTCTCTGTACAGGCCAGCCCTTCCTGGGGACCCCACCCAAATATTCCATGCAACCTCTTTCTGCCTCTCAGATGGCATCTGGATCCCATGTGGACAGTGATCTGCTCATCCCTGTCTGTCCAAAGACCCCCGTCCAAGGAGCCCTACCCAGCCCCCTTCCTGGCACATCTGCTCTGCCAGGCTGTCTTAGTGGCAGAGCCATGGGGTCTGCGCATTCTCTCTGACAAGGCTCCACTGTCCTGGGCCAGGAGCCACGCCAGCAAATCCCCGCAGGGCGACGCCAGGAGCTAATCTATAGGATCCTGTGCAGGCGGGCCCTGAGAGGCAGATGAGGGCCGTGGCCCCACTGCTCGTGGTGCCCACCCGCACCGCCGCTGGAGCCACATGACCCGAGCTGGGCTCACTGCCTGAGACCAGGCAGGCAGGAGTGTGGTGAGGTGGGCACCACTTCCCCACCCTTGGTGGGTTTGGGGCGGGAACGCCGACTGTTATTGGGAGACTTCAAGAATGTGTGGGGAAGCCACAGGAATGCCAGAGGAGAGGGAGATGGAGGGATGCAGGGAGGCCAGCAGCGTTCAGGTCTTCCACATGCCACGTCTGCGGGGCTCAGAATCTTTGAGGAACCACGTGGTCACTTATTAGCTATGTTGCCTGAGGCAAGTCACTTCATTTCTCTGAGCCTGGTTTCCTCTTCTGTGAAGAGTTATTATTATTATTGCTATTTTGAGATGGGGTCTCTCTTTGCTGCCCGGCAGGAGTGCAGTGGTGCAATCTTGGCTCACTGCAACCTCCGCATCCCGGGTTCCAGCGATTCTCCTGCCTCAGTCTCCCGAGTAGCTGGGATTACAGGCACACGCCACCACACCCAGCTAATTGTGTATTTTTAGTAGACACAGGGTTTCACTATGTTGGCCAGGCTGGTCACGAACTCCTGACCTCATGATCTGCCCACCTCGGCCTCCCAAAGTGCTGGGATTGCAGGCATCAGCCACCGCGTCTGGCCTGAGTTATTTTTTACCTACTCCCGTGTGGTGAGAATCCCATGAGATTGTGTGAGAATCACATGAATTTAGTTAATAAGAGTGCCTGCTGTGTGGCAACGCTATTCCAAGCACTACGCACCCATGAACTCATTCACTCCTCACACAGGCCCTCTGAGGTAGAGGCTGCCATTCTCCCCATATTTCAGACCAGGACACTGAGGCACAGAAAGGTCGCGGAATTTGCCTAGGAAGTTATAGTTTGTATGTGGCAGAGCTGGGGTTTGATTCCAGTAAGTATAGGTCCAAAGGTCAGGGCCCCTGCCCAGCTCTTGCAATGTGTCTTCTCTGGAAAACATTGCTGAGATCACCCTAAAATCTACACAAAAATGTAAAGGCAAGGGCCAGTGCAGTGGCTCACACCTGTAATCCCAGCACTTTGGGAGGCTAAGGTGGGTGGATCACCTAAGGTTAGGAGTTCGAGACCAGCCTGGCCAACATGGGAAAACCCTGTCTCTACTAAAAATACAAAAAGTAGCTGGGCGTGGTGGCAGGAATCTGTAATCCCAGCTACTTGGGAGGCTGAGGCAGGAGAATTGCTTAAACCTGGGAGGCAGAGGTTGCAGTGAGCCAAGATCACGTCACTACACCTCAGCCTGGGGAACAGAGCGACACTTCATCTCAGAAAAAAAAAAGTAATGCAAAGTAGTCACTCAGATGGTGGGAGATTATTTCACTGGGGAAGGGAGGATTTGTCAACTCACCAGTAAGTGAAACAGTCAGGTTGCCCTATATCTCGAGCCTAGTGGGGTGCCTGCTCCTATGCATAGTCTGGGATAGATGAGACTCAGTTCCCTGGGGAAGCTGGGACTCACAGACTAGGAAGAGAGAAGGAGTCTGGAAGGGAAAACCTCCTGTGTGTGGCTGTCTGAAAACTGTGGGGAGCTCAGCGAGGAGACACAGTATGCAATTTCTGGGAAGACTTCCAGAGGAGGTGGTCCTTGAAAATGAGAATGAGGGCGGGAGTCCCCCAGGGACCATGATTGTGGTACGGTTCGGGATTCTTCCTGCTGATCTTTATCACTGTTTCCTGAACCCCACTTGTCCTTCCAACGAACATCTGGCTGGGAGTAGTCCCACCACTAATTCCATTAAATCTGTTAAATCCATTAATTCCATTAAATGGGCAGAGGTAAGGGGCAGTGGTCTCTTTCAGCTTAGGGGTAATTGTGAATGGGCATGACCACCTGCTTCCTATGCTTGTCATAACAACCTGGTTATTTTAAATGCTCTCCTGATCACCTTCCTCCCAAGAGAGTAGATACTAGCTGGAGGCTGCATCCTGGGGCTGGTGGCCAGGAGGAGGAGGCAGGAAACAAGAATGCCATCCTCCCTCCCTGGTGGCCCTCTCCGCTTCTGTTCTGTACCACCCTTTCCCCCATTTGGGACAAGGAGCCAGCTCAGGCTGGACTGCCCCGGGGCTTTCTGGGTGGGTTTCTCACAGTGCCCGTCTGGTTTTGGCACCACTCAAGAAGTCTCCCTGGATAGTCAGAGCAGAATGAGACATTTCTCAGCCCTGTGCTCTGGGGGCATAGAGTCTGAGCTGGATGCTTCTGCTGCTGCCTTGTTCTGTCCTCCAGTCGAGTGTCTTCACACTCACCATACAAGGTCCTAAGGGATGGATGAAGCCCTATGCATGTCTCTCTGTTATGTCTCAAAGGGCCAGTAAGGTCCTGGGTGTATGAAACACTTTTACTCATACCTTCTGTATTGGTTAGGATATGAGTTCATGGGTTGCGACAGAAACCACAAATAAAAGTGCTTTAAGCAAAGCGGAAGTTTATTTCTTGCTCCTGTAAAAACATGGGATAGCACGACGTCGGCTCCACAGAGTCAGCAGGTGCTTAGGTGCTTTCTATCTCATCGTCCCCTCTTTTCTAGTTGTCGCCTTTGTTTGCATGGCCCAAGAGGGCACAGGATTCCTCATGCCAACTTTCCAGCTGGCAGGAAGGGAAGGGTTATTAGAAGTAGCAACAACCACTGTTTATATCTTATCAGCCACTTACTCCAATGTCCATGCCTAGCCACAAGACAGGCTGGGAAATGTAGTTTTTATTCTAAGAAGGCAGGAGAAGGCATATTTTAAGACACAGCTCATAACCTATGTTACACTCACTAACTGAAAAAATCTGAATTTATTCAAAAGATAAAGTCATGTTATGAAATGAATCCACTTCAGATTTTCCTGCAACAATCAGCTCTCTAGCAAGTATAGTTCCCTCATTCATTCATTCATTCATCAAACATTTCCTCATCTATAAATGCAACTGATAGTGCAACTCATGGGGAAATTGTGAGGTTACTGAATGCACTAACACATGTAAATCTCCTAGGACAGGGCCTGGCACATAGAAAATGCTGCATCAGGGTTCACTCATTATTCCTTGGCCTTGTCCTGAGTGCAGTAAGGATTACAGGGTTGATTGAGACAAGATCCCTACTCTTAAGGAGCTCATAATCTATTGCATCAAAGCAATGTGAACACAAAGAATGTCTCTACAACTGTAGTTCTCCATGTGGGGTGTGCCTCAGTATTCCCTGGGTCTTCACGCCCTCACAGTTTTGATTAGGGTGGAGGCCGGGCTGAAACATCTGCATTTTATTAAAATCTACAAGAGGCTGCTCTATAATATGATGGATGTGAGAGCCCTAGGGAAAGGCTAATCTACTTCACCTGGGTCAGCTAGGGTAGGCTTCCCAGCGGAGGTGATGCCTGAAGGTTTCAGGCAAAGCATGTGGGCAATATCTTTTAGGTAGAAGGATCAGCGTGCATTAAACCGATGTCATTCTCCGGAAACTGCAAGAGGCAGTCAGTACTTCTGGAGCACAGGTTCATGAGGGGCGGGTGTGGGAAGACAGGGAGAAGACTGCCAGAAGCTAGAAAATAGAGAAATACACAGAGGCGTGACTCTATCTTAGTGGCCATTTTGTTTCTCCAACAGGATTCTGCCATCCCTGTCTGCAGAAAGAAAATGAATATACACATAAAATCTTGCATGTAATTTCAGGAGGTTCATAGACACTGCCCCCACCCCAAGCCCACCCTGACATGCCTAGACTGGAAACCACTGTCAGATGTGGCACACTGAGATATGGACTACAAGGAGGACCTGGTTAAGGAGGTTATTAGCGAGTTCACTTTTGGACAAGTCGAATTTGAGGTTTTTCAAATTTATTTTGTTTTCTGAGACAGAGTTTTGCTCTTGTCACCCATGCTAGAGTGCATTGGTGCTATCTCGGCTCACTGCAACCTCTGCCTCCCAGGTTCAAGCAATTCTCCTGCCTCAGTCTCCCAATAGCTGGGATTACAGGTGTGCACCACCATGCTCTGCTAAGTTTTTTTGTATTATTACTAGAGAGAGGGTTTCACCATGTTGGCCAGGCTGGTCTTGAACTCCTGACCTCAGGTGATCCACCCGCCTCGGCCTCCCAAAGTGCTGGGATTACAGGTGTGAGCCGCTGTGCCAGGCCGAGGTGTTTCAAATTTGATATCCAAGTGGAAATGTCTAGCAGGCAGGTGGGTGTACAGGTGTGGAGTTTAGGTGAGAAGTGTAGGCTGGAGACAGAGAGCTGGCTCCTCTGCAGGCTGGTGGTAGCTGAAGTCATGGGAGTCACTGGGACCACCTAGAGGCATGGGTGGTATGTGGGGTGAGAAGAGCAGAGGAGAGTTGGGCATGATCAAGACTCAAACACATGGGACTACTTTGGCTGCTTTAAAAACACCTCACCAGGTAAAGCAAACCCACTTAATAAACTATTTCAGAGTAGCAAAGTCGGGATCCTACCCATGGTGGTAGGGGATGACATGAGCAAGGACAAAATGAGGGAGGGGTGACAGACAGTTGTCTCTGCTCCCAGTTCAGGTAGAATTGGCTTGTTCGATCCTTTGAGAGTGCTTGAAGCAGATAGGATTCCGCAGCTATTTGGCTGAGGGGCCAGCTGCCCTGGCAGGACGGGGAAGCCCAGGAACACTTTGATTGTCCCTCAAGAGAAAGAAGTTCAGGCACGCTCCTCCTTCCTCTGGAGGGGGTTTCTGAGAAATGCCTGTTCCGGTCAGCATGGTGGGACCTGGTGACACACCCTCTTCGCCATGATGCATCCCACATGAAAAGCCTTGCCAGAGGATGCAAGCTAAAACAAGTTTAGCTATAGATTTAATAGAAGACCTCCTTTTAAAGATTAAAATTATTCCTTTTGGGGACTCTTATAGGAAATACTGGACATATGGTCACCATATTAAAAGTCTGTGAGTCTTTAGGAGGGGCAGGGCATTTTTCTGAAGTGCTAACTTATATTCCTCCCCAGAATCCCCTCCTCCTCTTTTGCCCATGCTTCCCAAAGCCTCAGGACAGGGTTGTATTAGCAGAGAAAAAAATCATTGCATGCAGCTTTAATTCCCTTATCTAGATAATATAGGTTAGGTCAAAGATTTGGGAGAGGAATATCATGAGGCCCCTCCCCCTACATGATTGACATCTCTTGAAACTCAGGAGAAGGAGAACAAGAGAACACAGACATTGGTGAGTTTCAGAGAAGTGGGCCCTACACCCATTTCTTCATTCATGGACCAAACTGAGCCCCAGAGAGGGACTAAATACCAGGAGATAAGAGGGCTCCAAGAATAGGGGGGTCTGTGCCTTCTATACCTGGACAGCCCCATGGGGCAACAAGCTCTCGGAAGAAATGCTGGGTGAAGTTCCTAGGCAGGTCATACACTATTGGGAGGAAATGAATGATTTCCTCATATGTAATCTGTTTGTTCCAATGTGTGGTGAAGCTCCAGAGTCTTTGCTGAGTAGCAGAGAAGTAGCAGGAAGAGCCACCAACCTGAAGGGACCACGGGGCGGGGACAAAGGGCATCTTTTCCCATCTGAGAAGGCCACTGACCAGGATGATGCGGAGCGATGGAGGTCTCAGAGGATGCTTCTGTAACAGGCAACACTGAGTACCAGGACCTGGACCTATCCCACCCTATAAATTAGACACAACCCTGGGGAAAAGGGGGTTGATTCCTGGATTGACCAAGACAAAGATTCTGCCAGCCTAAAAGAATGAAAAGTCAAAAGAAAAATTAATTTCTATGTTTTTAGCTTTTAAAAAATTTATTTATTTTTTTTGTGTGTGTATGTTATGCTAGTTTTCCAGTCTGAATATGTTCATAAAAAATTTAATTTCTTAAAGAAAATAAAATAAAGTCACATTTCTTGCACATATAAATTGTGAACCAAGATCTACACATTTAAAATCATATATATGTATAGATATAATCAACTGGTCTTTTAAAAAACTAGGACTTTAAGATATATATAAGGCAAGTGGTCATTGTACTACAAACCTGAATCTTAAGCTGTCTTTAAAAAAATCCAAATCCACTCCTTTAAAAAACAAACAAACCAGGAGAAAGAAAGTCATTATAGTGCCAGTAGTCATTTTCTAAACATTTTCACTGAAAAAAAAATCCCTTGAATCTAGTCATTCATTTATCTCAGGCAAGGATGGAAAAACTGGCAGAATGAGCAATGAAGAGAGAAGTTACCAGAACAGGGGCTGGGATGGAAACTATTTTGCAATTTTGTAGTTGTTGCCACTGCTGTTGGTGTAACGGGTCATGAATGCAGCACGTTCCGCTGCCTGCTGGTAAGGGGAGCCCAGCAGACACTCCAGACACAGGCTCCCTTGACCTTTGTGTACTTAGTACCCTGCCGCCTTGATGTCTGGAACAGCCGCCTCACCCCGGTGAGTCTTGTTCCTCCACCCCCTACACCCTCCCTAATTTGTGAGGTGGAAACATGGAACCTTCTGCCATCAGGGGCCTCCCACTGGGACAGGCTGCACACAGATTTAGAAAATATGCTTGCTGGGGAAGAGCGGGGCCCTGGCTGTCTGTTCACTGTCTGGATACCTCAGAAGGAAGAAAAGGGCTTTGGCTGCAGGAGGGAACATTACCAGATCATCTGACCACAAAACACTGGCTCACATCCCCAGGGGAAATTGAGGACTTCCCTAATCCTCAAGTGGAGAGGGTCTCTTCTTCCAGTAGGAGACAGGCTGGGTCAGCCACTAGTGCAGAAGAATGGACAGAACAGAGAGGATGACTACCCATCCCCAGTCTCAGGGTTTCTTGTCAAATTCACGAACATTTCTGAACTCATTAGCCTATCACCTCTGAGCTTGGGGGAATGGAGAATAGAAACACCTTGGGTCAGGGCATTAATTCCTGTCTCCCTTTCTCCCCAGCTTTTTGTCTTTTAGATAAAGAAAAGGAGCCAGTTGTGTAATGATCAGACCTAATCAAGCAATGACGGCTCTTTTTTTTTTCTTTTTTTTTTTAAGAGAGGGGCTTGCTCTGTCACCTAGGCTGGAGTACAGTGGTGTGATCACAGCTAACTGCAGCCTTAACCCCCTGGGCTCAAGTGATTCTCCCTCCTCAGTCTTCTGAGTAGCTGGGACTACAGGTGCACACTACCACACCTGGCTATTTTGTCTTTTATTTTTTGTAGAGACGGTTTCTCACTGTGTTGCCCAGGCTGGTCTCAAACTCCTGGACTCAAGTGCTCCTCCTGCCTCAGCCTCCCAAAGTGCTGGGATTACAGCTGTGAGCCACCGCACCCAGCCAGGCAATGAGAGTTTAAATAACAATGTCTAACATTTTCCAGCAATTACTATACGCCAGGCCCTTGATGTGGTGCAGTCTGTCTTCCATAATTCCCCCAACAGCCCTATGAGGTAGGGACGATTATTAGTTCCGTTTTTCAGAAAAGAAAGCCAAGGCTCACAGAGGCTAAGAAACTCAACTAAGGTTGTATAGCTGTTAAAAAGCAGGCTGGGATTTAAACCCAGGTCTGTCTGACTCCAGAGCCCACGTGTTAACTCCTACACTGCACCATTTCCTAGAGAGAATGAAAAGAGATGCATTGCATAGAGAAAGCCAGGGAGATAACAGGAGTAGTGTGTGAAAAGAGAGGAGGTAGAAAGTATATTTTAAAATTATAGACGGTATCTTTAGGAAAAGGTAGAAAATTTCATGGTTGAAAATGGAGATACTGTTCCTATGTTTGGCAAAAACAGGCATGGAGGTCACAGCTGCAAAAAGCTGATGGAAAAGGGATTAAGTGATTTGGAAGGTTGGTACTGCACCAACAGCTTCCTCTAAATAAAGGAGGGAGCTTGTTCCCTTCTCATCCCAGCCCAACTTCAATTCTAGACTAATTCATAGACCTTCTGATGAACCATACTCCCCACCCTGTCTAACGCCACCAAACTTTAGACTGAACCCACCAGCTTCCAGGAAAACAGTAGTGTGGACAAAGCCCTCAATCACAACTCCAACAGAAGATGCCAAGGCTACCCTGTCTCCAGAAGCCAGTGGAAGGAATGATACAGAAAGGAGGAGAGTCAACCTATTACCCAGCTATTCCACCTGGGTAATAGCTTGGTGCTCTGTCCAGTCCATCTGTGGGCACCTGTTCAATGTTTTGCTCTTGGGATCTCCCTGAGGAGTCTGAAGGGACTGAGGGGTTCACTGTCTCTCCAGAGGGTAGAAATTTCGGTGAAAGATTGAGCAAGAATAACTAGCTGCTTAGGAGACAGACCTGGCTTAAAATAGGGCTAACTTCTCCAGTTGTCCTGTCCTACATGCATCAGTTTAGTTAAAGAAACCTGCCAACAAGATACCCAGAGGACAAGGGGTAGGGAGGATCTTCTCAGAGACAGTGGGGACAGCAGAAAAAACAACGGACCAGGAGTCAGGAAAGCAAATTGCCCCCAGCCCCTAGGCCTACTTATTGCCAGTGAGACCATGGGTAATCTAACTTAGCTAGGGTTGCTGAAACAGAATATCATAGTCTGGATGCCTTAAACAGCAGTCATTTATTTTCTCACAGTTCTGGAGACTGGAAGTCCAAGATCAGGATCCAGCCTAGTGAAGTTCTGATGAGGACTCTCTTCCTGGCTTGCAGACAGCCACCTTCTCACTTCTCCCTCTTTTTTCCTCTAACTTCACTGATACCAACAGATTAGGACCCTATCCTTATAATCCCATTTAACCTTCATTACCTCCTAAAAGCCCTGTCTCCAAATACAGTCATAATGGGAGTTAGGGATTCAACATACGAATTTGAGGGGACGAGGGGCACAACTCAGTCTATAGCACACTCTTTCTGAGCCTAAGTTTTCTCATTTTCATAATGGCTTGCTCTCAACACCACCTACTTAAGGGGCATTGCCTGTCCTCCTTCATACCAGTTGTTTTGTTCTTGGGTGAAGACAATTTAACTTTTCACTTTCAGAGTTCTTTTACCCACGCTGTGCACTAAAGACTCCTAAATATCCTATAAGAGGGGCAAAGAATGTATGAATATACTGTGCCAGCTAAGTGTTGCTGCGTAAGAAACCACCTCAAAAGTTAGTGGCTTGAAACAACAAACCATTTTACTACATCTTAGGATTTGGGGTCAGAAATTCGGACAGGGCTTGGCTTGATGGTTCTTCTGTTCCATGTGTTTTTTTTCCCGAGGTCACTTCAGTATTCAGCTGGTGATGAGCTGATGAGGAGGGTGCAAGACAGCCTTACCCACATCTCTGGCACCTTGGCAGGCTGGATGGCAGGCTGGGTTCAGCAAAGACTGCTGACCAGAGTGCATTCTCCAGCATGGCAGTCTCAGGGTAGTCAGGCTTCTTAGAGAGGCCCAGGGCTCTCAGAGAGTGTTTAGAGCCACCTGGGAGGAAGCTTCAAGCTTTCTTATTGCACACCTTGAAGTTCCAGAACAGTCATCAGTCATATCTGCCACATTTCATTGGTTAAGGAAGCCACTAGGGCCAACCCAGATCTCAAAAGAGGGAGTAGCAAAGATTTTGGGCCTTTTTGAATCTACCCCATATCTCCATTTTTTAGAAGGAATAAGTGGGGCCCACAGTGTTCTGACAGCTTGTCAGTCCCAGAGTCCTTAGAAACTATATTCGTTTCTGTTGGCTGCTGTAAAAAAATTACCACAAGCTTAGTGGCTTAAAACAACACAGATGTATTCTCTTATAGTTTTGGAGGTCAGAGGTCTAAAATGTATCTCATAGGAAGAAACACAAGAGATGAGTTTCTTCTGGAGGTTCTAGGGGAGAAGTTGTTTCCTGGTCTTTTCCAACTTTTAGAGGCTGCCTGAATTCCTTGGCTTGTGGACCCAGTCTCCATCTTCAGTGTGTCACTCCAACCTCTGCTTTCATCATCACACCTCCTTTCTGGCTTTGACTCTCTTGCCTTCCTCTCATAAAGGCCATTGCAATTACACTGGGCTCACCTGGATACTCCAGGATAATCTCTCCATCTCAGGATCCTCCATCACATCTATAGCATCTCTTTTGCTGTGTTAGATAACATGTTTACACGTTTGGGGGATTAGATTGTATATATTAGAATTAGATTAGATTAGATTAGAATTAGATTAGATTAGAATAGTATATTAGAATCTTTATGTGGTGGAGTCGGGGTGGGGGACATTATTCTATCCACTACAGATACTGAGCCAGAACTAGAACACAGGTCCCTGGCTCCCAGCTCATGAGGTGCTTCCCGTTAGCATGAAGAAAGGGGTATATCAGGTAATGATAGCCTCAAACCACAGCGTAACTGAACAACCCCCAAACTCAGAGACTTGAAACCATAAGTGTTTATCTGGACACAAACATACAGGTTGCTGGGTGGCTGTTTTCATCTCCCCTGGCCTTGCTCACATGTTTGTCGATCAGCTAGGACAATAGGGAAGTTAGCTATCCCGGACTTATTTTGCATGACCCGGTAGGTGTGCAGGAGCCCAGGGAGAAAAGTGCAAATACTTGTTAAGGCCTCTGGTTCACTCACATCTGTTGACAACACACTGGTCAAGGCAAGTCAAGTTGCTGGCCAGTGTCAAGGAGGAAGGCATTATAAAATTTGAGGGCAAAGGGTGTAGATACAGAGCAAAGAACTGGGACCCTGAATTATCTTCCTCTCTTTGTCAGGCCCTTTGTGATATGGCAGTTTCATCACCAGGTGTCAGTAAATACTAAGTTGACCAAAGAGCATTTGTTATGGGCTCAAAAGCATCAGAGACCTTGTGGCACTCTATTTTCCAAAGATGGCCACGCCTCCGCATTTATCCCATCCCACCTGCTCTTGTAACTCATATTCTTCCCACTGAGAGGCAGGATTTACATTCCCTTAGGTCATAAAAAAGGGCTCAGCTTCTGGCTGACTCTCTCTGCCTCCAGATGCTCACCTTTGGAACCCAGCCACTACGTTGCAAGGAGGCCCATGCAACATGGAGAGATACACTTGAAGAGGAACCAAAGCCTTCTCCCACAGCCAGTGCCAACTTGCCAGCCATGTGAGTAGGCAGCCTTGGAAGTGGAATCTCCAGACCCAGTCAGACTTTCAGACACTGCAGTTTTGGCTGACATTTTGACTACATCTTCGTGAGAGTGCCCAAGCCAGAACCACCCAGCCAAGCCACTCTGATTCCTGATCCATAGAAACAGTGTGAGACAGTACAGGATTATTGTTGTGTTAAGTCATGAATATTTGAGGTGATGGTTATGTAGCTTAGCTAATGTAGACCTATTCATGAGGCTTAGAAGGAAATGAGAATAGACCCAGTTTGGGGGCTCCAGGAACCTACAGTCTCTAGGTGACCAAGCAGACGCTGACCGAATATGGTAAGTATTTAATCCAGTCAGAATACTCAGCAAGAAGGGTGGGTCAGGGATATGCTGACCATATCTTTCCAACTCAAAATTGAGTCAATTGACTAATGGTGGACCGTTGTAGCTTGGAATCGGAACAAAATATTTTAATCAGGGCTGACCACAATAGTCTATAAGATATATGGTCACTTTGTCCAAAAATTGTTCTGCCCAACTGGGGCTTTGAGTGATCTGGAAGAGCTCCCTGGAGTGACAGCAATTGTGACGGGGGAAAAGTATGACTATCTGAGGGTTTCTGGCCATTTCCTTCCTCCCTGCCTGGGAAAGAGGATACTCAGTCATTGCTTCCTTTCCTGTCTCCAGGGAGGGTCTTGCCTAGCCAGGTTGTGTATGCAGGGATTTTGTGTTGCAGAATCAGGAGGAAAAGGGAGAAAAGAAGGAGAAGGGGTGTGCAGTTAGAGCTGGAAGAGAAGTTTGGGAGGTGTGAGTTTTGGAAAGGAGAGGTGCCGGATCAGATCTGATATGTACAGAAATAAACAGAGAGAAAAATGAGGACCGTGAGAAGTACTGTTCTGGTCTACCCTGTCCTCTTCACCCATCCTGTTCACATCGGAGAATGTGGACAGATAACCTGAGGTGTTTTGAAATATGTTTTGACTGCTAGACTGAGTTTATTTGGTGGCAACCACTTTGCGACTGGACCATGTGGGTGACGGGGCTCTGCATAGCAGAGAGGAATGGGGTGTGGTGGGTGGCTCTGAGTGTGTGAGACAGCCGGTCAGTGGCTGCGAGGGGAAGAGGCTGGAAGCCAAGGAACTGTTCATTTGTTCCAGGGTTAGAAGTCAGTGTGACTTATGACCTGGAGAATTTGGGCTGTCCCGGGCCTAGCCGTGTCCAGAGGAGTGCAAGGAGCCCAAAGGCTCAAGGCTTTTAGAAGCCTTGTTTGTGGCGTCACTGCCCACTCTGGTGTAGCCCTGGGAGGGAGGGGCTTGGCACGAACTTGACCTTCCGCTTCTCAAAACAGAGGGAGCTGGGGCTGGAGAGAGACGAGGTCTACTGCGCCTAAAATGGACTCAACACTACAGAAGTAAAGACAGGAAGGAAAAAAGTACTGAGATAGAGGGGCGCGTAAAGAGCTGCTTCGGGTTCCTGAAATATTTCAAGGGATTGTAGTTCCCCAAGAGAGGGACTGGCTGTTATTCACGTTTGTTCTTCAGACTACGTTGTGCCTGAAATGTAATTGCTCCATAAATAATTTAGAAGGAGGGAAGAAGGGAGGCAGGGAAGGGAGGTGGGAGAGAGGCAGGCAGGGAGAAAGGGAGGCAGGAAGGGAGGGAGGGAGGCAGGATGGGAAATACGGAGGGGGAGAGGGGTTGGTTGGTTCTCTAACTTCCTCACAAAATTAATTGGCCACCTAATTGAGACGTGACATTATTCCAACTGACATCTAATTTCTCCTGGAGCTGGAGCTGGTAGAGGGGACCCCGATGTCAGTCTAATATTCTAGAATTCTGGAGCTCAAGTCCTCTTGTGTCCACTGATCCAGCCTCCTCTCTCTCAGGTGAGCTGCTGACAGAGGGTTAGGGACCATTTGGAATCGCGCAGACCTGTATTCAAATCCCCACTCCATCACTTTAGATTTGGGAACTCAAGCAAATTACTTAAACTCCTTATAGAGTCCCAGATTCCTGTAACAGCAGCGTGGATCCTTGCTGCAATGAGGATTAAGCAGAATGTGTTGCTGAAAATGAAATGAAATGAGAAGCCCCTAACCCAGCCCCTAGCTCACGGATCTCAGGGAGGGCCCGTAGGCTTCCTTCCCTCTGGTGGATAAATGCGGCCCTGCTCACTTTCCCTGTCCTCTGATTGTCCCTTACCCTTCGGCCCCTCCCAGCGGCCCTTTCCCTCCACCCTCCTTGTCTCTAACCCTGCGTCCTCCTGGCCTTTCCAGGCTTGGTTACCGCTCACTGGAACTGTTTCCCCTGCTGCATCTGTCTCTCGCTCCGGCTTAGCCTCCTCAGTAGGGTGCCAGCAGTGTCCCTCCAGGAGGCTTGTGCCCTAGGAGATGAGGGACCAGCAAACAGCTCAGAGAGGAGCCAAGAGGGATAGGACTGCCCATCCCAGGGCTCCTGGAGGGTGAACACCCGTGTCCTTACAGCAGCTACACACAGCTGGTTAATCAGGAAAACACAGAAAATGAAATTTTAAAATGTAGGCTCCTGCATTCCACAGCATTCCAGGGCTCTGCCTCAGTCAGGGAGAACCTCACTCCTCCTGCAGTCTTGAGCCTCAGCCCCTCGCCTTAGCCTCTGTGGCTCCTTGGCCTCCGTTCCCTCTACCTCCTCTCTCCATGCCTCTGCCTGGAGCAGGGACCCACTCTGGAGACAGTGAGTGGGTCCTGAAGGTGAGAGAATTTCACAAGATGCCCCCGCCCCCATCTGGGCATTTAGACGAATCTCAGAAGAGTTGGTTTCTGCTCTTAAAATTGCACTGGGCAAGATATGCCCATAAGAAGGGGGTGGGTGTCTGTCTGATTTGGAGGAGGATGACACAGGGACCCAGGGCTGACCTGAGGACGACTGTACCACGCTGTCAGGCAAACACCCAGAGAGCCCAGGTCATGTGTCAGAGAAAGGGCTTTAACACAGGATTCTTAGCCATGGAGCCCAAGGCTCACCCCCATGCAAGGGGCGGAACAACACAGCTTGGGGACAAAGGCTTCTGAGCCCATTAATGGATGGGACCAAAGCCTTTGGGAGGAATGAGATCACCGCCTGCTTTCTGTCCACCGTGGGGCACCCGTGCACTTCCAGCAAGGCCCAGGAGGAGCTGCCAGCACAGATCTGTCCAGGGTGAGGAGCGAGTGGCTTGCAGAGGAGCTGCTCCACGATGCCCTGGCAAGCCCCTGTCACATTCCAGAGCACAGAGGACCACAAACTCCCAGCTTGGCCCAAGGCATGCGGGGCTGACATGCAGCCCAGGCATTTCCTCCCTCCCATCTCCCTCTTTCTCATTCTCATTCTGCATCCTGGGGCTAAAGGTTCTACTGGAGATTCTGTCTCTCCTCTCTGCAGGGGGAGAATAGGGAAAGGAGTGGGTGCCAGCTAGGAGAAATTTCCACCCAGTTTAATGTCGCTGGA
>PVKP010037385.1:0-21687 GCA_004027715.1 Plecturocebus donacophilus | reverse complement strand
GTAGTGGCATCGAGACCATCTTGACTAACACAGTGAAACCTGTCTCTACTAAAAATTAAAAAGAAAAGAAAAGGAAAATTAGCCAAGTGTGGTGGCATGTGCCTGTAGTCCCAGTTACTCAGGAGGCTAAGGCAGGAAAATCACTTGAACCCAGGAGGCAGAGGTTGCAGTGAGCTGAGATCACACCACTGCACTCCAGCCTAGGCAACAGAGCAAGACTCTTGTCTCAAAAAAAAAAAAAAAAAAAAATTTGTGCCAGAACAACACCAACAAAAATCAACAATGACAGAAAAAGATTCCAACTTCTTTACTGACGTGTACCCAGGAAATAATTCAGGATTCAGTTTAAATTGTAAACAAATAATAAAAACTCAAAACAATGGTCAGAGCTAGAGTCTAGTAAGAGGTGTCTTACTAAAACATCGTTCTGATTGTACTAGATACAAATGATAGTAGAACCAATTTGTTTGTCAAACACGTATTAGTCTTTATTTTACTTGGCCTGATTACCTACAGAAAGCACAGAAGAAAAGTGATTGACTGTATAGGCTCCTTTTAGTTGGCTTAGCTGGAACTTTTTCATCAGAAATTTCAGATCATAACTTTAAAAGTCTCTTAAAGCTGGGAAGCCGAGCCAAAAATTCATCATCAGACTGGATTTATAGTACTCATGCAAATTAGGTCAATTTCTGTCTTCTCAAGGTCTCAAAATATCTTGAGGTTCCTGGGCCTGTCAGGAACCTTTGGTTTTTGATCAAAAGGGAAGAATGAGAATGAAAAGAAACTTTTTATCTGAGGAACCTTTGCATATTGCAAGGTCTGGATCCTTGTAAGGGAACCATGTTATCAAGTACCAGACCAGCATTTTTCCAAGTCTACTAGCTTTGTAAAGTCAACCTCGATCCCTCAAAGCAGCTTGGTCATATCTGAAAATTAGCCATTCCATTCAAAATCTTGGTAAAAGAGAGAATGTTTTGATGTTTCAGGTTACCAAAAAACAGAAACAAAACACTATTCTTATTGAACTTATGCAAATAACTATATTGCCAGAAAATGGCAATACTAATAAAGAGTTTCGGTATTCTAGAGAATTCAGATAGAGAGAAAGACAGTATTTTAATTTTACTTTATTCAACTGCTGTAAGTGATCAATGGCTCAAAAAAAAGTTGTCTTTATTCTGGAAAACAAAATATTAAAATAATCAGCAATGTTTCAAACAAAACGTCGTAAGATATTATTTCAGCCTATCAGTTCAGTCCCATGTAATTAATTCTTGTTCTACTTGACTCTGGGTTAGCAATCTTCATGAATACATCAGTTTTTTATTAGCATTTTCGAAGTAGGTTGGTGCAAAAGTAATTGTGGCTTTGGACTATGAGTTTTAAATCATTAAAACTAGGCTTAAACATATCTTTATTAATCAAAATAGGAACCATTGCAATCAACACATTTTTGCCAATAAGAAATAAGTGTTTATTTTCTTGTAGCTTATAAAAATTCATGCTTCAGGATTTGATGAATTCTTGGAAAGCATTTTCTGCATCCCGCTGGTTGTGAAGGCATTTTCCCTGCAAAAGTTGTTGAGGTGCTTGAAGAAGTTGTAGTAGGCTGGCAAGAAATCAGGTGAATTCGGCAGATGAGGCAAAACTTCCTAGCCCAACTCATTTAAATTTTGGAGTACTGGTTGTGTGACGTGTGGTCAGGTGTCATTGGGCCCTTTCTGTTGACCGATGCCAGTTGCAGGTGTTACAATTTTCAGTGTATCTCATCGACTTGCTGAGCATACTTCTCAGATGTAATGGTTTCGCTGTGATTTAGAAAGCTGTAGTGGATCAGAGCAGCAGCTGACCACCAAACAGTGACCCTGACCTTTTTTGGATGCAGGTTTGGCTTTGGAGCTTCTTCTCAGTCCAACTACTGAGGTGGTCATTACTGGTTGTCACATAAAATCCACTTTTCATTACCCATTACAATCCAATCAAGAAATGGTTCATTGTTGCTACACAGAATAAGAGAAAACAACACTTCAAAACAATAATTGTTTGATTTTCACTCAGCTCATGAGGCATCCACATATCGAGCCTTTTCACCTTTCCAATTTGCTTTAAGTGTTGAATGACCATAGCATGGTGGACGCTGAGTTCTTCAGCAACTTCTTGTGTAGTTGTAAGAGATTCAGCCTCAACGACTGCTCCCAATTGGTTACTGTCCACTTCCGATGGCAGGCCACTGTGCTCCTCAACTTCAAGGCTCTCATCTTTTTTGCAAAACTTCTTAAACTGCCACTGCACTGTATGTTCTTAGCAGCTCCTGGTCCAAATGAATTGTTGATGTTGCAAGTTGGCTCTGCTGCTTTACGACACATTTTGAACTAAAATAAGAAAACTGCTCAAATTTGCCTTTTGTCTAACAACATTTCCATAGTCCAAACATAAAATAAACAGCAAGAAATAAGTCATTAGCAAAAACATATAAATTGAGAAATGCCCATTAAAATGATGTATAACATAACCACATTTATTTAAGAATGTATTCCAATATCAAACAGCAAATTCCAACAATGCAAAAACCACAAATCTTTCACACTCACCTAATAAGTCAATCATATGATTTCCAAAGTTATCAGATACCTGTATTAAAGAATACTTGTCAGGGTCCTTTAATAAATTTCCTTGAAGACACAATCCTTTAGGATTTGCAAAAAGCTTTTAGTAAAGCACCACAGAATAAAGCAATTTACTGCATATATCAAGACATATCAAATTTTTTGGAATTTTATGTGCTTTTGGAATACATATTAATAACATATCTATATTATTATTATTTGATAATACTTTATTATTTGATAATGCTTACCATAAGATTTTAGCATAGCAAGTAAGACTAATACGTCTCCCTTAGATTTCCAAGGCCCTATTTGGACCTCCAGGAGCCCTAATATCCAAAAGTTAGTTTGAAGTAATAAAGACTTAATTTAAAAGCCAGAATTTGATTTGGTGAAGTTTGTCAAATATTAAAGATTTAAAATACTTGATCAAAATAGGATCATAGGTCACTGTAAAGTAAGTTATTCATTTTAGCTAAAGCAATTATTTAAAGATTAAATAAAGCAAAATCCCTTACAATATGAAAGAGAAGAAACTCAGTTTTCAAAACAATCCAAAAAAACTGAATAAAGACAGCATGAAAGAAAATCAAAATCTGTCTTTCACTTTCTGTCTCTGCTTGGTTTTTGTAGTTTACTCAGAAGGTAAATAACATGTTTTACTGTTTCTTATTAATACTATCCTAAAATCTTGTCCAAAGGAAAAAAAAGAAATTTTACATTTGCATCGGTGTGTTATTAATATAAAGCTTAATTTTCATAAAACCTTTACACAGATTCATCCTTCAATCAGATTTACCATACAAGATAAGATTTCTTTTTTCCTTTTTTTTTTTGTTTTTTGAGACACAGTCTCGCTGCGTCACCCAGGCTGGAATGCAGTGGCGTGGTCCCGGCTCCCTGCAACCTCTGCCTCCCGGGTTCAAGCTATTCTGCTTCAGCCTCCCAAGTAGCTGGGACTGCAGGCACGTGCCATGACACCCAGCTAATTTCTGTATTTTTATTAGAGACGGGCTTTCATTATATTGGCCAGGCTGATCTCAAACTCCTGACCTCATGTTCCACCTGCCTCAGCCTCCCAAAGTGCTGGGATTACAGGTGTGAGCCATCATGCCTGGCCACAAGATAAGATTTCTGCAAACATTTTATATAACCTCTTATAATTTTTATAATGTTTCTCAACTTTCTATGTCTATTTAGTTTTATCTGTCATTCTTTTTTCTTTAATTAATTAATTTATTTTTTGAGACAGAGTCTGGCTCTATTGCCCAGGCTAGAGTGCAGTGGCATGACCTCAGTTCGCTGCAACTCTGCCTCCTGGTTCAAGCTATCCTTCTGCCTCAGCCACCCGAGTAGCTGGAATTACAGGTACTTGCCACCATGCCCAGCTAATTTTTGTATTTTTAGTAGACGTAAGGTTTTGCCATGCTGGCGAGGCTGGTCTGGAACTCGTGACCTCAAGAGATCCACCCACCTTGGTCTCCCAAAGTGCTAGGATTACAGGTGTGAGCCACGGTGCCCAGCCCTTTTTTTTTTTTTTTAATTTAAAGTAGCCTTAAATAAATTTTAAATTAGGCATATTTACTTTTTCTTTAACCAAACTCACATTTTTATGTCTTTTGGATATCCTTCTTTACCAGAAACACTTCCTACATTCCTCATACACTTTGTATACAGAATCATTTCTGTTCTATTTAGTGGTTTTCATTACATATATTCATTAAAATGTTAACTCTTAGTAAGCCTAATTTTCAGTGCAGTTTCTAGAAAGTAAGCAGTTTAAATGCTATAGAGCTGTAAAGACAACACATGGAGAATATGAATCTACCTAGCATGTCCCAGGGGCACAGTTGGGCCAGGGAGGATGTACTAGGCTGGCTTCCCTGCAGCTGATGGTCTAGGCCATCAGGCCTCACTGTGGCCTCTTATCTAGACCCTGAGAATCTGCATCAATACCAAAGATATAAACTCATAGACAAATCAAACAAGTATCCAAAATATCACAGAAGAAACAGTATTATGACCTTAAAACATCTAGAAGAGGTGGCATAAACCTGTCTAACCAGCAGACCCAAGGCAAAATGTCTGAATTATATTTAACACAATTCTGAATATATTCTAGTTTTATTTTACCAATAAATTTATAACTAGCTTTATTTACTGAAGATTACTAAGGTCATGTAAACTTGAAAAGCATTTGGGCTTATTTACTTAATTTATGAGCACTCATTTATTTACAAGTCAATTTGGTACCATGTAGACAGTATACAAACACAGACATGTATACATATATGCATGAAGTGCAGACAAATGAAGGTTTCATAGCTTCAGTTTTACATTTGAGCCATGAAAGAGGTAACACTCATTAATTTAAAATGACAGTTGGATTCAAACTGCATAGTTGTAAATGAAACAAGTTAAAGTTTATTTGTCAGACATGACTGACAAACTCCTTAGTGAGTTTCAGAGAATCAAGTAGTAAATTTGCTTGCAAATTACAGGGAAAGAATTTAAGCTTTCTAAAAGGCCATTTAAGTTTTAAATTATCCTTAGAAATAATCATGTCAGCAAAAGAGAAGCAGACCGAAGGAGTACAGTACATAGAGTTAGCAAGGGTTTAAAAGGAAGGAATTTAGTCAGCTGAGAAGCTTTTATAGTGAGAACAGAAGCCTAAAAATATTTGCAAATATATACATATATTATGATTTATATATATATACACACACACATATAATATCAGCTTTTCATTAAGGCAGCTTTTGACTGTAGAGCTCTTAAAAATATTTTTTAAAATCTCTTGTCAGATTTCAGCCATGACAAACAACCAATATTCCTGCTTTATTCCTCTTTTAAACCAAATGTATCTTTTCAAGGGACTCACCAAAACCAGTAACCAATGTTATGACTTAACTAGAGACTTAACAGGTATCTCCAGAATTGTGCAACACCATCCTCACCAAATCCAGAACCACCCCCAAAGACAGCTTAATGAAAGAAAAGTTTCACTAGCTACAAGTGGGTTACAACCCACATCTGTCCAGCCAGATTCTCTAGGGTCTCAGCTTCTCAGCTGATTGTCTACATACAAAGTCCAGATGGAAGATTTAAAGCAAGCTTGTCCAACCCATGGCCCATGGACTGCATGCTGCCCAGGACAGCTTTGAATGCGGCTCAATACAAATTCATAAACTTTCTCAAAGCATTACGGGATTTGTTTTGTGACTTTTTTAAAAACAGCTCATCAGCTATCCTCAGTGTTAATGTATTTTATGTGCTGTCTGAGACAATTCTTCTCCCAGTGTGGCCCATGGAAGCCAAAAGACAGGGCACTCCTAATTTAAAGAAACAGTCAGTAAAACAGAAAAACAAAAGCTGATATGGGGGTGGTGCCAAAAAGTGAGAAAATGTGGGAAGGTATATTTATGGGAAGCATAAATTCTATTCCTAGATTCTTTGGGTCTGCTGATGAGCTAGTATTGTAAAGGGGCCTATCTTTGTTTGTTTGTTTGTTTACCTCACTTTTCAGTCCTTTGTTTGGAGTTACATCATAAACTTCTATCTTTTAATGATTTTTATTTTTGCACTTTAGGTTCTGAGGTACATGTGCAGATCATGCGGGATTGTTGCATAGGCACATACATGGCAATATGGTTTGCTGCCTCCATCCCCCCATGGATGAATCTGGAAACCAACATTCTCAGCAAACTGACACAAGGGGCCTATCTTTAGGTGGGAAAAGGTGGGCAGGAAACTCTTTGTCTTTGTAAATTGCTGTCCTGCCAACAGTCAGGCAGGGGAAGGGGCAGAGTGGCCTGCTGCTCTTTAACCTCCTTTGCCTTAACAATCCCCAGTACTTTAAAAAGAAGTATTTTGGTTTCCTTCAGTAGGAAAGATTAAAAATAGGAAGTCCCATTCTGTCATCAAGGCTGGAGTACAGTGGCATAATCCTGACTCACTGCAGCCTTGACATCCTGGCCTCAAGCGATCCTCCCAGCTCAGCCTCCCAAGTAGCTGCAACTACAGATGAACACCTCCACGCCTGCCTGATATTTTACTTTTTGTAGAAATGGGGGTCTCACCATGTTGCCCAGGCTGGTCTTGAATCCCTGGTCTTGAGAGATCGTCCCACCTCAGCCTCCCAAAGTGCTGGGATTACAGGTGTGAGCCACCAGGCTCAGTGTCAAATTAATTTCTTATGAACATTTATCTATTGAGAAAAAAGTTTGTGATGAGTCTAACGTACTTTAACTGTTTCAAATCTGATCTTAGACGGAATATTGCTTAGCTAATTTTCTGGATGTTAACATTTCAAAGACATGGTAAATTCTACGTCTACAAGACACCGAGAAAGTCTTGCAGGCAGTTTGGGCATTTAAGGGAATTTTCTGGGGAAATAAAGGAGAGCTCTCTTAAAAAGATAGGCAAAAAGGGAGGAATAAACTTGGTAAGAAATAGACAATTGGATTGGTAGAAAGCTCATGTTGAGGCGGCAGAATAGATTTCATAAAATGAATGCATCAGTTCACATAAAAGGCAATTCTTATTGTCATTCGACAAAAGGCAAAAGCTAAGCGGCCCATTCAACTTGAATCGAAGCTACCGGTCATGGAAAAAAGACAAAAGATTGCAAAACAATAGGCTGAGGTCTAGTGCATATGATCACCCATGCTGTAAGTTCTAACGTAGGTTTGATCATATAAAAGACAATGGTTAGGTCTAATGCAGGCTTAGAAGCACACTGTGCTCTGTCTAATGGCATGGCATCTCAATGGACCACTTAAGTTTGAGTGGTGTTTTGATATCTGCACAGTGCTTTCAGTTGTGTTTTCTCATTTAATCCTCTCAAAATTGTATTAATCAGATAATATCATCCTCTTTATCTAAAAGAAATAAAGGTTCAGAGAGTGAGTCGAGGGTTCAAAATTCAAAGTCAGATCTTTCTCTGACATAAAAATGGTGGTATTTCTACTCCTTCACAGTCCTCTCTCCCTGTTTATTCAACTGAGTTGAAAATATTCCATAAACAAGATTAAAAGGCAAATCACCGCTTGGGGTAAATGAGTGGTGACATAAATAGTATATGACACATTTTGTTTGCATTCTTATAACGTATTTCTTGAGACCAATAAGATAAAAGGCAAACAAAGTGGAAAAATAAGTAAATGAGAAAAACAGACAATTTAAAGAAAATTGTAAATATTCAGAAATGTACTAAAATATGTTCCAGCCAGATTCTCCAGGGTCTCAGTTTCTCAGCTGACTGTCTACATACACTCACTCACACTACTGATTGATAAGATGAAAACTAATAATCTAATGCTACATCATTTCTTGCCTATCAAATTGGCAAAGACCTAGATGTTTACTAATACTCAATGCTGACATTTACATAGTATTTGAATTTCATATAGCATTTTGGCAATCAGATAAAAGAAAGATGATCGTTTCTTTTCAATCAATTAGAAAGCAGCCCATGGGGTATTTTCTACTAACCAACACCAAGAACTTGTCTTGGAAGAAAGGGAGGGTTTGCCTTTCTCTCTCATTTCACCAGAGCAGATATGCTAATATGTTAAGATTCTGGGTAAGAGTTCATTAAAAAAGATCCCCAGCTCTCTCTAATGAGGAGCCAAAGCTGTGAACCATGCTCCTAGGCAATAAGCCCTACAGAAATACACAAGAGAAAGAAATCACTTCCATCTGGGGCGGTCAGATGCCACCTTTAATTTTCCGTCACTTATTGCAAAAGACTTTATGTTCTTTTTGGAAAGTGTCTGTGTACGGGTTTATTATTAACAAAACAACATATTTGTCTTAAAAAGGAGTTCATTTTAAAAACAAAAATGCCCCCAATATCTTCTGTCAGGCAAAAAGAATAGGAAAAAGAGGAGGAGGAGGGAGTCAGGAGGAAGAGAACACAGGATGAACAAAAGCAAAGGTGTTGGAAAATCCCTGTTGTGTTCAACAGGAACACATGCACTGTGGCACGCTGTTTCAGTTTTAAATCTTCTTTACCTCTAATTGTCTATTGTTTGAGCCTGGATCTACCAATCTATTTTGAAATTTCAGTGTGAAATAAAAAAGGTGCCAATGTGAGGCCCCTATGTAGGGAACATCTGTTTTTCTCTATTTACCTAGCATTTATTCTGCCTTTTTCTGGGAAGAACACCTCAATTTACTTTTAAAGATCTTCCCAGTCCTTTAGGCATATGATTGCAGCGACATTAAGCTTCCCTTGTTGGCCCATGCTACCAGACTCAGAACCTCTACATTCTTTGTTTGCAATCTCTGGAAAGAAAGCAAAGTTAAGAGATACTTCACAATAAGCAGAAGGCTCAGGTTTCCAACACCCGCAATTATGTTCTCCTTCTCTCCTCTCTGTGTCGGCTCTATCCTTGACTGTCTTGTTGCAGACCCATTTCTCTAGTGCACATGGTAACCTGCTGCCAGTTCCTGCAGTTTGTATCTGATAACTCAAATATCCAATGAGAGATCATTACTCAGATCTATCTGCAAATTCCCAGAAACAGACAGTAACTGATCTCACTTGAGTCAGACTCCCAGCCCCGTACCAGACAACTTTGACTACAGCCACATTGTTGAGACGGGACCTTGAACCCCGGCTTCATGGACAGGCTGGAGTGGCTCATTTCACTCAGGCTGCAGTCCATGGACAGTTAAGTGTTAACAGCTCAGAAAAGAATCAGGGTGACAGCTGCATGCACCGGCCCTTCTTGACACTGGAGTTCCTGTTTGGGGTCCAGGAAGAATCAGGTCACAGGAACTATTTGAAGGGAAGTGTACGTGGAGATTTTATTGGGCAATAAAAGTGGCTCTCAGCAAGATGAGAAGTTTGCAAGGGGATGGTGTGGGAAGAAAAATGATCTTTCCCTGAAGCTGCACTGTCTGAAGTTAGTCATTCATAGTCTCTGATGCTCAGCTGCATGTACCCCCAAGGCTCAGCAGATTGTATCTCTGACCAACCACTTGCATCGGTTTCTTGTGTTGCTCTGCCAGCTGAAGTCTTTTTATGGTTACAGGGTAGGGGCGTGCCAGGCCAAAAAGGCAATCATTTGGGCAGAAAAACAAGGTCAGCAGTTTTCAGGTAGGGCCCAGGTTCCAGGCTTGAGGGTGGGGTTTAGCCAGGAGCCCAGCCATTCTGTATCACTGTGACATCACAGCCACCGTGCCCATGGCAACTGTGTTGGTGAGATTTGGAGAGGAAGGGCCCACTTGCAGGAAAGAGAGTGCCAGAAAAACAAACACAGTTGTCGGTGCCCAACACAGGAAGAAGCCTGGAAATAGAGTGCTACTTAAAGCAAAAGAAGGAAAACGCCAAGATCGCTTCAAAGAACGCTGGACAGTGGTTAACAGTAACAAAGGCTGCAGAGCAGTCCATTCCTCCAGCTTTGACAGGAGTTCCTGGATTAGGCAATGAGGCAGGAGTGTTTTATGTGAAGTGATGGGAAGAAATCAAATGACCACATCCAAGAGGACAAGAATGCTCGGAGCGGAAGCAGAAGGGACATGCGAAGATTTGACAAGAGTACTATCAAATTAATTTTTGTTATTGCTAAGGAATGACCATGATCGCAAGCTAATAATCTCTTGACTTTTTAATCATTCTTCTTCTTCTGCCTGATGCTGGCGCTGCCACTAGCTGATGCTGGGGAAACGGTTACGGTCCTTGGTTTTGGGTGATTTAGAAACTCCTACATGATCTTAATAAATCATGTCTTTTTGCAGTCTCAAGAATACAGGCAATGACTGCAAGAGATGCTCACCACAAAATTCCTGCACTCATCGATAAATTTTATTAACAATGTCATGTTTGTTCAATTCCTTTAACAAATAAAATTGTTTCACGTTTATAAAACTTTGTCCCTCCCTATAAGCCCTCTGTTCCCTATCAGTCTGACTGCAAAAAGCTCTTTGTGGAGACTTTTTGGAGGTCCGCATAGATGGTTAAGATGACTTTTCTCTTTTATCCTGATTCTTCATCTCTGAACATGCCTAACATAATAGAGACAATACCACAACAGCATATCACAATTGTTCATGCACTCACCTGACTCAGGAGTGTTGTATCGGCCACGTCAGGAATCATCACAGCCATTGCAGAATCTCAGGTGTGAGATGTGGGGTGGGGGGCAGAGCACAGAGCATCCCTGGAGGACAGCTCTGCACTTTTCTTCCCAAGCTGACCTGCCTTGCTTGGCTATTTGCATACTCATAGGAAAACACCTGTGATGTGAATACAACTAAATAAGATGCCTCAGCTCCAAGGACCTGTCAGGAGCTGTGTCATATTCTGTCTACTGCACTGAGCTTTCTCTCAACACCTGAAATAGCCTCTGTCTGTCATCCTCCATCTGGCCTCACCTAGTGGGAGAGACACATCAGGGCTCTTCCTCGTCGATCCTCTTCCTTTCTGCTACAGTAAAGGTGACAAGGAGCTAGAAGAACAGATGGGATTTACCCAACATCTCAGTCCAGCACATGAGCTATATTATAAATGAAACAAGGATGCTAGAGGAGAAGGTGCTTCAGTCTCAGATTAGAATACTTCAGGCCACATTTGGGTTGCAGCCGTGTAGAAAAGAGTGTGGGCCAGCTCTTTCTAGAAATAGTGGATGCAGAAAAGGAAAGAGAAAGGAAGATTAGCAATAGCCTGTGCTCACCAAATGAAGCATGTGCTAAACCCTGGCTCTCTGGAGAGTAAGTTGGCATTTACATAGAGACCAAAGACAATAGCATTGGCTAGGACTGGGTGAAATTGACAAGCTGGGCAAAAATACTTTTGGTAACCTGTTTAAGAGCATTGATGCCTCTGCTCTCTCCATGGGAGAAGTTGTGGGGTGTTGTGGTCAACAGCACAGACACCAGAGCCCAGTTCCACCCCTCACCAGTTGTATAATCTTGGACGATTTATTTAAACTATTAACCTTTACTTTCATCATTTAAAATTCAAAAATTGAAAGTCCTACCTAATAGGGTTATTGGAAAATTTAACATATAAAGTGTTTAACACAGTATTTAGCAGATGTTCAATAACTAATTACTATTATCTAGAGGGTTTCCGGGTTTCAGGATGTCTAGAAATTGGTGTTTTTAATTGTAGATAAGTTCTTTGTTTCTTTGTCTCAGGTCATCAGGTGTGTTTTTGGTGGGAAGTTGGAAAAAAATGAAAGAGAAGATACTGTACACTAGTTATAACTATATTTAACTGGAAGCCTCAAAGAAAATTATGCTTATTATAGTTTTAATTTTACCATGTTTAATTACATTCTACTTTTTAGCAATTTTATCATACAAAATGGCATAGCTCGTATATCCAGTTTTTCATTTTGGGGGACTGGGGGTGCAGGAGACAAGGTCTGGCTCTGTTGTCCAGGCTGGAGTGCAGTGGTGCAATCATAGCTCACTGCAGCCTCAATTTCTTGGGCTCAAGCGATCCTACTTCCTCAGCCTCCTAAGTAGTTAGGACTATAGACACATGTACCATGCCTAGGCTAGTGTTTTTCATTCTACACTTCGGAGAGACAGGATCTCACCATGTTGCCCAGGCTGGTTTGAACTCCCAGCTCAAGTGATCCTCCTTCCTTGGCCTCCCAAGTGCTAGGATTACAGGCGTGAACCCCTGGGACCAGACCCTAATATTCTAAAGGAGAGCATAAAACAGGCTACTCCTATGGAAAACAACTTGTCACAAAGGTTTAATGCATTGTTACAGATTATGTTCAATGTTTTAAAAGCCTTCAGTAACATTCAACCTTCCAGAACCTCCAACAATGCCTGTAGTCTGGCAACTGCTCTGTGCTTTGCTCTGCCACCTGTGTGGATTCTCTGGCTCTTCTGAGCACAGCTCTGCCTGCCTCGTCAAGCCCGTCTCTAGCCGCTCTGTCTGGCTCTCCATAGTTCAGGGACGTTGACCTTCCTTGTTATTAAATCTCTACCAGCCAGTCCTCTTTCAGGGCTTGCGCACATACAACTTCCTCTGCCTGACACACACCTTGCCCTCCTTTAGAGGCAAACATCTACACAGCATTATTTCCCAGCCTCAGTGCCCCCTTTTCAGGGACACCGCTCATGTCCCAGACTGAACCTTGTCTCCCTCCTAAATCTTTTCACAAGCACCCTGCATCACAGACCTTATGACAAATGCATTTCAATCACTATGCACGTAATTTTTACTTAAAATTCATCTTTTTGGTATTCTGCTATATTCTCAACATTTAGCCCCGTACCTGTTCAATAAGTGTGAACTGGGTGAATAAGTGAGAAAGCAACGCTTGAGATGCCAGTGCTGTTTCACCTTGAAGCTGGTGCTCAGGCTCTGGGCCCCATCAAACTGGGTCTAGAAACACAGCTTTGCCATTTGATTGTTTTATGGCCTTGAGCAAGAAACAAAACATCTCTAAGCCTTAGTTGTTTTTCTCTTCTGTAATATGGGGACAGTATATCACCCTCCCATAAAATTATTGTGAGATATAAATTAGATTGTGTTATGTTCACAAATACCTATTATAGTGCCAAGTACATAGTAAGCACTCAATAAAATATAGCCAGTGCTCAGAGTTCACATCATTAAAATTGATGTGGAATATAAATCTAAATATGTTCACAATAAATGCCACACATGCATCACTAAAACTCTCAAAACTGAAGTCTTGGCAGGGCCAACGTCAATGGCAGATCAAGTTTTTGTCAGTGCTGATATAGAGTATAACTTTTCTTGATATGGTGCAGTAAGACTGACTGCTGCCTCTTCTAGCTTAGCAGAGAGGTGAGTTGTAGTAACAGGTAGTACTCCCAACAGAGCCTCTGGCTTTCTAAGTAGAGCCAAACCCTGATCACCAGTTAAACTGTTTACATCAATGGATGGTGTCTCTCCTGCTGTGAAGGCTCAGAGAATCTCACAATTATCACCTCAGCAACCTCTAGTTACCAGCCGGGATTAGGAAGGAGAACGTTCCAGTAACATCCTGGTCTAGATGCACACATCAGCTTCACTTCTAAGTATAAAATATGTAGAACCACGCCATACCCAGGAATTTAAACAGTCTAGTAGGCCACATGAATATCTACCTCCAGGAATCCAGCCTTTCCAACCTACCCTTTTCAGATGTGATTTCTGCTTTACATTTGCAAAACAAAATTGTTTTAAAAATCTATTTAACAAACTTTCATTTGTTTACACATTGTTGAAAATTGTGTTGAACCAAATTGTTTTAAAAATCTATTTAACAAACTTTCATTTGTTTACTCATTGTTGAAAATTGTGTTGAACCAAAATGAGTACCAATGGACTTACAGTTCCACATGGCTGGGGAGGCCTCACAACCATGGAGGAAGGCAAGGAGGAGAAAGTCACATCTTATGTGGATGGCAGCAGGCAAAGAGAAAGAGCTTGTTCAAAGGAACTCCTCTTTATAAAACCATCAGATCTTATGAGACTTATTGACTATCACAAGAACAGCATGGGAAAGACTTACCACCGTGATTCAATTACCATGCACTGGGTCCCTCCCACAAGACATGAAAATTCAAGATGAGGTTTGGATGGGGACACAGCCAAACCATATCACATGGTGTCAGTCTGTTTGGTTTGCCACAACAAAAATATCATAAACCGGGTGGCCTATAAACAACTGAAGTTTGTTGCTCATAGTTCTAAAGGTTAGGAAATGTAAGTGCTGGCAGATTTTATGTCTGATAAGGGCTTGCTCTCTGCTGCACAGATGCACTCACCTTCCTGCTGCATCCTCACATGGCAGAAGGGGCAAACAAGCTCTCTTGGGCATCTTTTATAGGAGCACAAATCTCATTCAGCTTCGAAAGGCCCCACCTCTCAACACCACCACATTGGGGATTTAGTTTCAACATGTCAATTTTGGGGGAACAAAAACATTCCCACCCCAGCACAAGGAATGGAAAAAATCAGCTTTACTATTGAATTGGTGCTGGAAATAAGATGATCAGCCAGGGATTAGAGTTGTTGACTCCCTGACCCCTTGAATCTACATGAGGACACATAATCAGGCCTTGCCAAAGATAAATGAGTAAAACTGCTGCTTATTCCTTTTGATCAAAGGCAGTTAAGAGGAGAATGTGTTTTCCTCATCTTCTATTTCCTCATCTCTTGGCTAGATGCCAAGGACTCTGACATCCAAGAGGAAAGTGAAACCGTAAGGTCAAAGGAGCCTGGGTTCTCTTATTGTTGTCTGGAGAACGTCACTTCTGGAATGGAAATATCCACATTATACTGTTTCATGAGCAAGAAATAGATTTCTATTGTCTTAAAGCACTGAAATATTGTATTTTATCGTAGCAGTTAATATTGGAGCAACTAATTCATTTAAAAAGAAAGAAAAGTATGTTTTTTAGAAAATTCTGAGATCTTAAAGTCATACCAAGAAGTGGAAACGTGCACCTGAGTGAGTGGGACTCCAAAGCCTGTAAAACAGCAACCTCATGTCCAATATCCAGTAGAATTTATTGCAGCCTCATGCCTGTTCTTCTACTTGCCAAAGTGATTTCTCTGGTGCTTTCAATTTGGACACATTTTGGTACACTGATAACTTTCTGAGGTAGTACCAAATGCTAGCTTGAGATGCTCTCTAGTTTTGACACTTGTACTTGCTGGTTGTTTGCCTGAAATACTGGTTCCTTGAATTCATGCCCTTGCAAGGACATTTGGGCCTACAGAGTTACCACCTGTAAGCTCATTGCTCCTTTTCCAGTGCATGGAAGGTGTAATGTATACAATAGCTAACTTTTCACTGAGCAGCATGCTGGAAAGCCATACCTCTAATGCTCCAAAACATTCAAAATAAATGAATTGAAGGCAGATGAAGCCCCTAGCAATTCTCAGAAGCAGCCAGAACTTGAAAACTGAGAGCTTAGTCCAGTCACAGGATAGGTTCAATGCCACAACTGAAGTTAGAGTAAATTTTGAAGAGGAGTTTAAGTTAATTAAACCAATGGTGGTCATCAGAATCAATATTGTTATTATTATTATTTTACATGACTTAGTATGTTAAAGTTTAAAGCTGGATTTTGACAGTGGCACTTTAAATTCATTTCTCATGTTTTTATAATGTACACTAACACTTGAGAATTCCTGCATTAATCTGTAAATTGTTAATGCATATGAATTCATGGAAAGGTAGTATGGAGGTTGAGGTAAAAATATAAATGAAAGTGTTCTAAAGTTAAATAGGAACCAGAGAGATACAGCTTTTTAAAAGGAAAAAACTTACATATCATCCGACAAAAGGAACCTTCGTTTCAGGTCCTGTCTTTGTGCCATCATAAGGTCCTAGTCTTAACTGGGCTAATAAACTTCTGCAAAACAGGCACTGCACCTCTGAAGCAGTATTGGGTCCATGATGATGCTGGCATAAGGAAAGAATATATTCAGAGAAAGCAAAAGATGGAGAGTGTGGTGCTGTTCATCATTTGTGGACACATTTTTACCACCTGGTGCCAAGTTGGTCTCATAGACTCTCTGCTTAGAAATCTCAGTGCTGGCAGAACAGCAGTCACTAAGAACAACAGGTTTGTATTTCTAGGTCTAAAACAGAAGAATCCATACTTCTGTAAAGTATAAATGAGATACTTTTTTTTTTTGAGACGGAGTTTTGCTCTTGTTGCCCAGGCTGGAGTGCAATGACATGGTCTCAGCTCATTGCAAACTCTGCCTTCTAGGTTCAAGGGATTCTCCTGCCTCAGCCTCCCAGGTAGCTGGGACAACAGGTGCCCACCACTGCGCCTGGCTAATTTTTGTAGTTTTAGTAGACATGGGGTTTCAACATGCTGGCCAGACTGGTCTCGAGCGCCTGACATCAGGTGATCCACCCACTTCGGCCTCCCAAAGTGCTGGGATTATAGCCACCACACCCGGCCTAAATGAGATACTTTTATTTATATTTTTTCATCAACCCAACTGCAGAGGATTGGTCTAAAAGAAAGACTTCACCTTCCAAATGCTAAGTACTTAACTATATGTAATTATATATGTGTACTTATATTTTTTCTAATAAATGTTATGTATTCTTACATATATTTCAGACTTACCCTTTCAAAAGGGTTTGAAGTAGTGTTTTTAAAAGTTTCTTTTCTGATCCTTGAAATTCATTGAGAATTACTGCTCTCTCTGTTCTCCTGGCTAACACTCTAAAGACACCATAATATCAAGGGACATGTGTAATAGAGAATAAATAACCCGTTTCAAATTTTCAGGTTATATACCAAGACTTGCTTCATTCTTTTTTTTTCTTTTCAAATTAGACTCACAAAAATGTCACTGCCATTGAATATGAGCTTTTACTTTTAACACTCACAAGTGATGTCAAAATCCTTGAGATATATGGGTCAGTCTCTCTTGGATCCTGGAAATGGAAATCAAGAGCCTTCTTCTGTTACATAGACACCACCCACACCCAATATTTATTTTCAATATCTCTTCCTTAGGAGTCAATTGCATGCAATTACAATAGACTATTTATCACATTTCCTGGTCTTCCATGCCCATCTGCTACCCTCTCCCTCCAGCTGTACTTCTTCCTAAAAACTGAAGGCCCAAAGCTTGCCTGTAAGTGGAGATGCTGTAGTCCCAGAATTACCATTATGTGTCCTAATGAAGTCCATTGATCCCTCTTATTCCTCTCCCCACACACTCCAACATCACCTGTGTTTATTTATAAGCATATTTACATATTTTCAACAACCCAGGTGAGGTTTGGAGACATTCCTCTGTGTGATGAAATATTCAGAGAAACAGTGACTTATCCCGTGGACAGGCGCAGGGTGAGTGCCACTTGGAAGAACACCGTGTTCTTTCTGGGTGAACTACTGTGTGAAGGAGCCAGGGACACAGCTGAGGGTCACTCACCAGGGCCAGTAAAAGGCAGCATCAAAGGAGCGATCTGAAATGTGCAAAAGAATCGATAATCATTCTTCAAAATGAGGCCTTTTCAAACATGGCAAATGTCACTGGCTCTTGGCAACACTACTTGGGATTTATTCTCTCAAAAAGGGCACTACTGCAGGGCTGGAATAAAAAGCCGTGGTATGCTATTCTTTAACATGGCAAAATGACAGAAAAGCAGCATGAGAATTCAGACCTAGATGTAAATTAAATGTGCATAATTCCTCAAGACATTTTGAGTCATCTCCTTCTAAAGGCTGTGCTGCAGAGTTCAGCATGGGTCAGGGTTGGGGCGCCTGGGGTGAAGGAAGGTGTGTCAGCAAAACCTAAGTGTTCTCCATCACTCTCACATTCCAGTTTCAAATGAATCTCAAAAAGTGTTTGCTTATTTCTTATTTACTCAACTACTTCTGTCTTACATTCTGCAACTCAGTTTTTTTTTAAGCCAGAAAACCAATTCCTTTCCCTGACTTCTCCCTGTTTGAGCATGTTACTCCATGGTCTCCTTCATTTGACGCCAAATCAAGCCACCTGGACTACTGTGATGGCCTAGCCTCTAATTCCCCGACTCTGGATTCTCCTTGCTTCCATGCGCTTGTCATGTTTACACCAGAATAATGCATCTAACACCTATATCTGATTGTACCATGCTTCTGCTTTAAACAACACTGATGACTTTGGAGAATTCCCTGCAAAACAGACTTTAGACACCTTGTGTTGCATTCTACATTCTTCCCAGCATAGCTCCAATCTGTTTTTTCAGCCAATCTCCTGTATCAACCCCCAAATCCCTATCATGTTATTAAAGCTACCCCCACAAATATACCATGCTTCAATTTAAGTTGTGCCTCTTCACAGCCACCCACCTGGGAGCAACTTGTACTCATTCTTCAAATGCCAATGTCTATAAAGTAATACTTTAAAGCAATAGAAAGAGTGACAGGTGTGCACTGCACAGGGATGGATCTCACAGACAAATGTTGAGCTGAAGAGAGAACATATCATATGAGTTCATTTTTATGAGATTCAACAACAGGCAAAAATAATCCAGTGATAAAACAGTAGTTACCCCCTGGAGGTGAGGGGAAGGAGCACAAGAAACCCTCCTGGGAGAATGTCTCATTCAATAATTTGATCTGGGAGGTAATTACATGGGTATATACATATGCAAAAACTTATTGAGCTGTACAATGAAGAAATGTCAACATTATTGTATCTATGTTATACCTCGCTTAAAAAGAAAACAAATACCAACAAATCAGTTATCTCTTTGGAGTTGTATTTTTAACACCACAACGTCTGCCCACAAAATAACTCCCCTCTCCTTTGGTTCCCCACTGCCTATTGTAGCACTCATAAATGCAACAAAAGTCCCCATATATGTCTTTCTTGCTGTTAGCCTGTGACATCTTTATAAAAAGGGGTCGGGTAGTATTTTTCTTTTCATCCCAGCTCTTAACACAACATTTGGTCAAATGTTGCTGAATAAGCTCTGATAAGAAATCACAGATAGAACTGAATTGTCCCCTTGCAAGTATGCGGTCATTTCTGCTATAAACATCCCTTAGCATGCCTGTGTATCTCTGAACAGGCAGGATTCTAACCTAAAGTCCTCTACCGCTTGGCAGACTGCAGGGTCTTCCCATTAACAAGCTGGGTGAAGGCAAAATAATTCCCACTGCATGATGATGGGTGGAGCACGCTGTGCTAGGCCAAGAGAACGCACAGTGAGTCTTGTCAGCGGCACAAACATGAAACTGGTTAGTTGTTTAAAGAAGGCAAAATTAATTTGTAGCTGTCGATCAGGTGAGTAAGATTTGCTTCACTTCTGGAATTTATTGACAGGCCCTAATAAGCAGCACTTGTCTTTTCTGGAAGCAAACAGCAAAAGCTGAAAACTGGAAACATGGTGTTCACCTCTGGTTCCCAAGCAAAACAGAAAGAGGCTGTTGTGGTCATATTGTTTTTATACCATTTTCAAATTTTAATAGGTGATTTTGCTATAGGAAGTTTCCCAAATTAGCTTGCTGTTTTTTCTTTGTTACTGCAAGGTTAATATAGTCTGAATGTTTTGGCAAGGTTTACAGCACAGAGTGTGGGGAAAAAAAAGAACTCTGATTGCCTACAATAAAGAGGGTGTTGAAGACTCAGATTCAACGATTTTATTGAGGGACTTCTGTTTATGGACACTTGATATATTTCAATTCATTTAAACCTCACAACAATGTTGTGAAGAAGGGATTTATGAGGCCTAATTTACAGATGAGAAAATGAGACTAGAGAGGTCAAATAATTTCCCAATATCGTTCAGTAAGTACTAAAGGCAAAATTTAGATTCATACACCTTACACTAAATCCTGTGATCTTTCTTTAAGTATCTGGTTAGGTAATATTGTTATATATTGTTATATTGGGTAATAATGTTACAAATGCAGCTTTCAGGAAGGAACAAGGTCTTCCTTGGATTCCATGAAAACTCGTCACATCTGTTTCTCTACACTTCAGATAAGTGAGCACCCAGGCTGAGATACTCCTAGCATACCATTCAACTCAAGGCAATATTTAAGAATAGCAAATGAGGAGCAGATCCTTAATTATCTATGCATTATTTTTACACAAGGGGAGTTCTAAGGAGAGAAGAGCACAGTTCTGGCCCTCAAGGAACCCCAGTCCATGATGAAAGAACTTGGCTATTTCTCCAAAGGTTTAAAAAAAGGGAGGGATGGTATTAGTGTGATGATCTTTGCATTCATTACTTTCAGTAGAGCAAGAAGCAGCAGCTTCCTATGAAGTCACCTTGTGTATGTGTTTAACACTGGCTGTTGCTTTCATGGGTCATGAGTCCTTCAGGAACGCTAATGCTCTGCATGATCTTGGATCCCCAGGAATCAGCCATTTTTGTCTCCTAGGCTTCCTGCTTGAAGTTAAGACAGCACTTCAATGTGGAAGGAAATGAAGAAACAGATAATGCTTGATTGGCAGGGATTCACATGAAATAACCCATAAAGTAATTGCCCTCTCCTTTGGAGGAAGGGAGCAGGATTTTGTTTTCTTCTGAGGAACTGAGTATACCTTCTCTGTGTAGGAAGAATTAAATGGGGAGAAGTTAGCTATAGATTAAAGCTATTCCATTCCACCAAGATTGATTTAGGACCCACTGGGTGCCAGGGCTGTGAGTTCCAATCTTAAAGGAGTTTAAATCTTTTGAGAAAAGCAGACATAAATAATTGTCATTCAGTATGGAAACTGCCAAAATAAAGGTAGGGACAGTACGTTATGGGAGCACAGCGAAGGTCACATAAAAACCTGCCTGGAGAAGCTAAGAAAAGCCAGGCGAGGAAAATGGAAGAGAATCCCAAGATGACAGACCAACCTGTCACACTGCACAGAAGCACTGAAGAATGTGTCATTTGTCCAGAATGGCAGGAGCTTTGACACTGCGTGACCACAGGTTTTTGTTGGTGGTGGCTCTAAATTGCTTTTCTGTTTGATGGCTTCTTCTTTGGTTATTTTCATTTGATTGTTTTCTTGATTTTTTTAATATATGAAAAGGTAAACAATCTTATTTTAAAATAAAGGAACAGATCCTGTATTAAGATTCTCCAGAGAGGGGGGGAGATCCAAGATGGCCACTTAGGAGCAGCTCAGGATTGCAGCTCCCAGTGAAAGTGCAGAGGGTGAGTGGACGCCGCATTTCCAGACGGATTTTTATTACCCCCAGACCAGGAGATCCCCAGGCAGAGCAGCCCCACGGGTCGCCAGTGCGGCTGTTTGGGCCGGCGTGGCTGTTTTGGCCAGTGCAGCTGTTTTCCTGGCGCGGCGGTTCTCTGCACAAAATCCACTGGTCTGTGTGCCCTTTTAACTGGCGAGTGGAGCTACAGGAAGGCGGATTAAAAAGGGGACTGAATCAGGGAGCCAGCCCAGGAGATTCCCAGGCAAAAAAGCGCTATGAATCTCAGCGCCGCTGTCTCAGCCTGCGCAGTGTGTCCCCGCAGGGGAAATCACACAGATCCCGGCGCCTTTTCAACAGGCGACTGGAACACCTGGGAGTCGCCCATTCAACTAAAAAAAGGCTCTGAGACAGCGAGCCAGGTGATCAGGCTCGGCTAAAACAGCAATTGGAAGCGCTCTTGGTTAAGAGTTTCGCAG
>PVKP010037384.1:0-21690 GCA_004027715.1 Plecturocebus donacophilus | reverse complement strand
AGGAATTTCTGCAGGCATTTTTATGAATTGTCCTATTTATAGCTATACTGCATATGAGTGATAAGAACAGTGACAATAGGAATAATAATACTACTGGTTTTTGAGTTAAGTAAGTACCTGACAAATTGCAGGGCTCATTAAATGTTAATCATTATTATCATTCTTTTTTTTTTTTTTTTTGACAGGGACAGGGTCTCACTCTGTCACCCAGAGTGGAGTACAGTGGTGCCATCTTGGTTTACTGCAACCTCCTCCTCCTGAATTCGAGCAACTGTCTTACCTCAGCCTCTTGAGTAGCTGAGACTGTGGGCATGCACCACCATGCCTGACAAATTTTTTGTCTTTTGTAGAGTTGGGGTCTTAGTATGTTGGCCAGGCTGGTCTCGAACTGAGCTAAAGTGATCCTACCCACCTTGGCTTCCCAAAATGCTGGGATTATAGGCATGAGCCACCACACTCAGCCTCAAACATTTGTTCTTACATGATTCCTCTCCTACCTCCTGAATGAACTGTGTCACTAGTTACACTGCTTTTTTTTTTTTAATTTGAGATGGAGTCTCGCTCTGTCACCCAGGCTGGAGTGCAGTGGTACCAAATAACTGGGAGAAGTTATTTGCAGCATAGAAAACAACGGATTAGTATCAGAATACAAAAGAAACTTTACATATTAAGAAAAGGGACAACAAATTCAAATCAAATGAATGGACAGTTCCTAGAAGAAATCCACTAGGTCAATATATCTGTGATAAAATGCTCAGTCTCTCTGGGTATGAGCAAGTTTGAAGAACTGTTTTCTTGTAACCTTGAGACTTGCGTATGTTTGTCACAATATAGTCCAGACTTTTAGACTATTGGATATAGACAAGTGTGGGTTCTTATCAAAAGCTGACTTATTTTTTATTTATTTTTATTATTATAATGTTTAGAGAGACTCTCGCTCTGTCACCCAGACTGGAGTGCAGTGGCGCAGTCTTGGCTCACTGCAACTTCCGCCTCCCAGGTTCAAGCAATTCTTGTGTCTCGGCCTCCCAAGTAGCTCGGATTACAGGTGCGCACCACCACGTCCGGCTAGACCCAGGGGCCTATATGTCATTTTAACAAAGAGCGATAAATTGTGGAGACGGGACAAAGGAAAAAGGCTTGTGCTTCTAGGAGCAGTAAATTGTGGCGAGGTAAATGTATGGGGGCCACCAGTGGATGTGAAGGGTTATTTAATAAGGTCTGTTTATGCACTCACCTCTGTGCTTTCCCCACTCCAGTAACAAAGGTTATCCTTTCATTCCTAAGATGAGAGCAGGGGATGCCTTTGCAACAGGAAATGTATGCCTTGTTTTGCCAGCAGATGGAGAAACGTAGAGAGCTTTTCTTGAGTCTGCTGCTTTTCAATTGCCTTCAGCTCAAAATAATTCTTATGCCAAAGTGGCATTGTTTGGAGTGACTCCCTCCAGAACATAACATCTGTCTAAGAATAGTATAGGTACCTGGATTACTTCCTTAGTAGGAGAACTGAAAGTAAGCTCTCCTAAGGCTGAACTGGCATCTCACTCTGCTTACCAGGGCCCAGGCTCCTTTTAGTTCTCCGTTCCTCCATCCTCAGCATGTTGATGATGTCACGATTCAAGGAGATAAGATGACTGTGCCAGCTCCAAACATCACCGCCTGAGTCACAAGGAGAGGAGCAATAAAGTTATTCCATTCCCAGCAGGTGTCTCCCTGAGTTTCCTTGGTCAGGACTGTGCTGTTCCGCACAATTCGACAGCCGCCCAAGTGGCCCCTGTGCCTGGGGCAATCATGATTCCTCCCTCGGGAGGGCCACACTGTTAACAGGCAGGAAAGGGGAGATGGCTGTTTGGCAGACTATCTGCAGTGTCTGTTGCAGTAGAGGAAGTTTTTTTCCTCTCTGGAAGTTTAGGATTATCAGTTCTCTCTGGTGTTTTGGGTGGAATTAAGTCTTATTTCCTTGCAGACAGACTTGGCTGGAAAATCTAGCCGAAGTGGAGGCATTTAATGAAAAGTCTTGAAATAATGGGAATCTGTTAAAATACTTTTAAACGAACAACCTTGAGCTAGACATTAGATATTGTTTAGATGGATAAGAAACAGTTTAGTAACAAATCTGTTAAATCTACACTTACTCTGTGCCCTATAAAGTAAGCTTCTAAGGCTACATCTTTTTGTTAAGAAGTGTAAGGGCTAGTCTTGTGTTAATAGTTTCAAGAACTGTTTTCTTGTAACCTTGAGACTTGTGTATGTTTGTCACAAAAGAGTCCCAATTTTTAGACTCTTTTACATAGACAAATATGAGTTTGTTCTTATCAAAATCTGATTTTTTTTTTTAAAGACAGAATCTTGCTTTGTCACCCAGGCTGGAGTGCATTGGCTCAGTTTGGATCACTGCAATTTCCGCCTCCCGGGTTCAAGCGATTCCTATGTCTCGGCCTCCTGAGTAGCTGGGATTACAGGTGTGCAACACCACGTCCGGCTAATTTTTGTATTTTTAGTAGAGATGGGGTTTTGCCATGTTAGCCAGGTTGGTCTCAAACTCCTGACTTCATGTGATCTGCCCACCTTGGCCTCCCAAAGTGCTGGGATTACAGGTGTGAGCCACCACGCCCAGCTGAAAGCTGATTTTGTCCATCAACTTTGCTTATTCACTATGATTTGTTCACTTAGACCTAATTAACCTAGCACCTTTAAAATAAAGCCAATTCTCTTCAAATTAGAAATGTAGGTCAAGCTATAGCCTTTTATGAATATGTATTTATAAATATAATAAGATGACTATAACAAATTAGCTTTAAACCACAATTCAGAAATTTCATAATGATGTGCTGTGATATATGTCTTTTAAACATTTTCTGAGGTATTCAAGAGGCTTTTTTGACATCGAAATTCATGGCCTGGTTCTGGGAAATGTCCGTGTATTAATTTTTGAGGAGTGTGAAACCTAGGTTATTTATCCATTTATTTATTAGTCATTCTGGAAGGGCCAATGTCTACCTAGTATTTTAGTTAAGCTTTTTGATAGTTTAGTTAAACATTTCTCTATTCTTTCTTTCTATACCTACAATTCATTAGATATTGTACTGCTTAGTCTCTTCTTTTTTCTTTTTTTTAAAGATGGGGTTTCACCATGTTGGCTAGGCTGGTCTTGAACTCCTGACTTCAGGTGATCCACCCACCTCGGCCTCCCAAAGTGCTAGGATTACAGGCGTGAGCCACCGGGCCCGGCCGAGTCTCTACTTTTCTTACATTTTCTCTTCTAGTTTCCATCTCTCTATCCCTCTTATTTCCTTCATTTTGTCTCCCACCTACCTACTGAACTTTGTTTAAAAAAAGTAGCTGGGTGCAGTTGTTCACACCTGTAATCCCAGCACTTTGGGAGCTGAGGCGGGCTGATCACCTGAGGTCAGGAGTTCGAGACCAGCCTGGAAACATGGGGAAACCCCATGTTTACTAAAATTACAAAAATTAGGTAGGTGTGGTGGTGCATGCCTGTAATCCCAGCTACTCTCGAGGCTGAGGCAGGAGAATTGCTAGAACCCGGGAGGCGGAGGCTGTAGTGAGTCGAGATTGTGCCATTGCACTCCAGCCTGGGCAACAGAACTAGACTCAGTCTTAAAAAAAATAAGAAAAATAATAAATAACAGGCTGTTTCCAAGAGCTGTGTCCCTGATCATCGTCGGTTCATGAGTGCAGATTTGCTCTTCCAGTTCTGATGGTATCTAAGCACGGGAGGATGTGTGAATACTGCTACCTGAATCGCCTCTGCTCTGCTCGTCCTGCTGTGTCTGCCCCTCGCGCGCTGGTGAACCTTGTCTATCTGCTCTCATTTACGACTAAGGCTTTAGGGCGCTGGCTGTGCCGCGTGTGAGTGAGTGGCAGAAGGCCGCCCTCGGCTGTCGGCTCGCCCCAGGCCCGCCTGCCTTGTAGGGAGCCCGTGACAGCCTGCGTGGGCGCCTGCCTGGGTGCCTGACGGAGGCGAGCCTGCTGCCTACAGATCCGCCCGGGTAGGTCTGCCTCTGTGGAGAGAACAGCGAGAGGCGCACAGCCCAGCAGGAACTGGCCCCCACCCGTTCCTGGGCGCAGCACCCTGGGGAGGCAGCTCTCCCTTGGGCTGCGGGACCCTGGCGGGGGTGCGGCCCTCCCTCAACCAGGGCAGGAGCCGTGGGTCGCCAGCCAACTTCCTTCTCTCCAGGAAGCGGACGTGAAGGTCCCAACAGGCTTGAGCCCGGGCGCCCCCAGCGGAAGCCTCAGTTCCTTCTGCCCTGCAGGCGCTTCCCGGGATCAGTCCCACAGGCTGTTCGCACTTCGGTCCTCCTCTCAGGGCCTGCTTCTCAGGGAGCTGGAATCAACACACATCACAGCAGAGATGCAGCTCCCATACCTCAGGGTGCTACGGGCGCCCTCTCTGCCGGGCTCTGGCTCCGGCCGCAGCGGTGATGACTGCGCTCGTGTCACCCCTGCTCTTGCTGCGTGGCCACAGACAAGGAAACAGGCTCAACAAGCTGCCCGAGGTGGCGTGGCTAAGGAACTGAGAGGCCATTACCGAAATTCCAATCCCATCTTCCCGTGACGCCAAAGCTCTGTGTTGTTTTTTTTTTTTTTTTTGACAGAATCTCGCTCTGTGGCCCAGGCTGGAGTGCACTGGTGTAATCTCGGCTCACTACAGCCTCTGCCTCCCGGGTTCAAATGATTCTTGCGCCTCAGCCTCCCAAGTGGCTGGGATCACAGGCACTGCCACCACGCCTGGCTTTTTATTTTTTTATTTATTTTTATTTTAGTAGAGAGGGGGTTTCACCATGTTGGCCTGGCCGGTCTTGAACTCCTGGCCTCAAGCGATCAACACACCTTGGCTTCTCAAAGTGCTAGGATTATAAGTGTGAGCCACTGCGCCTGGCAGAAAGCCCTATGCTCTTTTTTTTTTTTTCTTTGCAGAGGGAAGGAATCTCTCTCTGTTGCCCAGGGTAGGGTGGAATGGCACGATCTCAGCCCATTGCAGCCTCTGCCTCCTGGGTTCAAACGATTCTCCTGTCTCAGCCTCCCAAGTAGGTGGAATTACAGGTGCCCACCACCACATCCTGCTAATTTTTAGTGTTTTTAGTAGAGACGGGGTTTTGCCATGTTGGCCAGGCTGGTCTCAAAGTCTTGACTTCGGTGCTGGGATTACAGACCTGAGCCACCGCGCCTGGCCGGAAAACCCTATGTTCTTAACATTGAAGAGTCTGCTCTGGCTGGAAAGAAATCAGATAAAAACCAATTCAAAAACAACAAAAGAATATTCATCAACAAAGTTAAGTACTCAAGACTATAATACACACCTATTCTCTAACAAATAAATTAGTTTCTCTCACGTTCTTGTTTTAAGAGTCAGTTTTGACACAAAAGAGAAAAAAGCAGGCACTGTAATTTGAAGGGGAAAAAAACCCTACATTTGAAAGTAGAAGGTAGTGGGTGGGACACAGAGTCTTGCAGCTTAGAGGAGCAAAGGATGGTTGGAACTCAGTGGAGATCCAAGAGCCCTTTTGAAAATTATTGTTTGTCCAATGTTTTATCTTCCAGGGCTATTTTTAGTGCATTTCAATTGCTGTGTGGTAAAGAGAAAAGTACTTTATGGTAAATGGAATGAACAGGAGTTAAGAGCAGGTCTGGGTTGTGTCTTGTTTGTGAGATCACAGGCAAGTTCATCAGTTTTTCTGTCTCTGTGTTCTCACCTATAAGTGGATTTTGTGGGGTTTAAAATGAGATGCAATTTATTAGAGAGCTTTGAGATATAATACAGCAGATACGGATATTCTATATCCTTGAGTAATTTTACAATAAATCTTGGGGAGAAGAATGGGAAGGATCCAATTAAGTCCCCCTGACATTTATAAATGAGAATCTGCATTCTAGATCTACAGAGCTGGCACAGATTTCTTCTTATGCAGAATCTCTTCTCAAAATATTTTTTTACAAAGTCCTTTACAAATATGAAAGCTCACGGAAATATCCCATTCAACTTTGAAACTTGGAATTTTGTTTCCATGAAATTGATGAGTGACTGTGTGGCAGTATTTCAGAAACAATATAAAAGAAGAAATAGAGACAGCTGGGAAATTCTTTAGATGTGAAAGTGGTTTTTTCTTCTTCTTTTTTTTTTAACCAGACTCTGATCCTGAAAAATAAACATCCCTGAAATCAGAAAATAGTACATATTAGCTGCTGAAAACTGAGGTTGAACCCAATTTTACTCTGTCTTATTTAACTTCAGTTAGGAATGGAATGAAAAAGATAGTTTTGTTTTGAACTCTTGACCACTGGAAATAAAAGGGAGTGAAGTGTGCAGGTAGCCAAAAATCCACCTAATTTAATTCACCTCCCAAACCACACTTGCATTTTTTTTCTCTTTTCTTTTTTTAGAGATGGAGTCTAGCTTGTCGCCCAGGCTGGAGTGCAATGGTATGATCTCTGCTCACTGCAAACTCCACCTCCTGGGCTCAAGCAATTTTCCCACCTCAGGTTTCTGAGTAGATGGTATTACAGGTGCCCACCATGCCCAGCTAATTTTTGTATTTTTAGTAGAGACCAGGTTTCACCATGTTGGCCAGGCTAGTTTTGAACTCCTAACTTCAAATGATCCACCCATCTCAACCTCCCAAAGTGCTGGGATTATAGGCGTGAGCCCCAGTAACTGGCCCACTCACATGTTTTTAATGATAGGTTATTTTGGAGTAATTTTCCATTCATTTAACAAATATTCATAAAATCTATTCAGTGTCACTTATGCTTCTGAGGGAAGAAATCAAATACTAACAAAATGACATAGATTGATTTATCTGTGGCATGAAGGTCACCATTATAGATAAACCATAAAAGGCTGTTACCTCGAAATTCTAAAGATTTATAAAATGAGGTACAAAACAACAAAATCAAGATTAAATATATAATTTATTTATACATATTTAGAATCCATATTAATTTCCCAAATCATCTCAGAATATAGGCCTGCTGCAGTAGCAGTTTCATAGAGGAGTGGATACCAGCACCCCACAATCTGATTTAAAATAATAAAATCCAGATGCTGTTGCCAAAAAAGAGGTCTGCACCACTCACTGCCATGACCTGGATTGTATTTCAAAAGTGTCAAATCAAAGCTGTCCCACCAAAGCCTGATTTCTTAATGAATTCCTTATGCATTTCATCTCTTGAATACAAAAAGTTGGGTATCTGCTGGGGAGTAAAATGTAGACGTAAGAAACAGATCCTAGCGGGTGTGATCCTTTGTGAAACACATCCCCATGTAGTTGGTCTCTTGCTGTAGAGTTATTTACTGCACAATTAAGATGCTTTCATTTAAAAAGCCACATCTGAGAATCGTCACAATATTTACAGGGAAAAGGGAGTGTGCTATGCAGGAAATTTAGTAGAAATCAAGACATTTAAGTCTAAAAAATTCTGACATCCTGTCATGTTGATCCAGCACTATTAAGAGTAAAATCTAAAAAATGTTGTCATTTTGATAAGCGAAATGCTTGCATCTTTTCTGGAGAAAGAGTCCAGCTAAGAAGGTTGTTTCCAGTCCTAACTTACTATGCTCAGTATAACTGGATCCTGAATAGCAAATATTCTTTTTGGAGAAGAGAAAAGGAGACCTCAGGGTGATCAGATAAATAAATAGAGACATCAGACAGACAGATGGATGAACAGATGAATGGACAGACAGACTAATGGATGGATGACTGAAAAGATGGATAGATGAGTGGATGGATGGATGGATTGATGACAGATGAATGGATGGATGGATGGATTGATAGGTGTAAGTAGATAGCAGTATCGTCAGCTTTTGGAAAATAGTAAACTCTTCAGATTAGCAATCAACATGATATTTTCTCAGAAAGATGCAGCCTTACAGCCCTGATAGATATTTGCCCAAGAATTCAGGGATATGAGTTTCTGTCTTACAAATGGCTTAAGGATACAGGAATTGAAGTATGAAAGCTTTGTTCATTCATTCATTCAACAAATCATTATAGAATGTCCACTCTGTACCACGGCCCAGCAATGACTCCTGTCACTATGGAACTTAATGGTTCATTCCCATTTTTATTTGTAAAATCTTAAATGACACTTCTAGTTTAAAAACAAGAAAGTATAGATGGCTGGGTATGGTGGCTCACTCCTGTAATACCAGCACTTTGGGAGGCTGAAATGGGCGGATCATTTGTGGTCAGGAGTTCCAGTTCAGCTTAGCCAACATTATGAAACTCTGTCTTTACTAAAAATACAAAAATTGGCAGGGCGTGGTGGCGCACGCCTGTAATCCCAGCTACTTGGGAGACTGAGGCAATGAGAATTGCTCAAACCCGGAGGCAGAGGTTGTAGTGAGCCAGGATATCACCACTGCATTCCAGCCTGGGCAACAGAGTGAGACTCCATCTGAAAGAAAAGGATAAAAAGTATAGATTTACTTTTTTCTCCTCTTCCCCTCTAACCTCTCTGAAAATAACAAAATGCCCTGGAAATCATTCAACAGACAATGATCAATAATTCTGACTGCTTGAAAGAAGAAGGTAGATAGGTTAGAGGCCTTAAAACTTCAGAAATGACAACATGGGGTGAGTTCCCTGGTTTTTCTTTTTATCTCCTATATGACCCCAAACTGGATGGCAGAGAGGCCTGAAACCTCCAACAGGCATAGACAGTCAGACAGATGAACGAAAGTCTGGCTGGAGAACTGGGTAAAGGGAAGCTCGACAGGGACCCAACGGGGAGCTCGAGCTCCTGTTTCACAACTGGCACAAACAAACCCTGCTAGGTTGGTCCAGTCCTTACTCCACATGTGGGTAATTGGTGAGTGGGCTCATCCATCCACAGGGGCAGCACCAGCAAAGCCCAGCATCTCCCTGCTCTGCTTCACGAAGGGCACACGAAGATACAAGCCCAGTGGCTTCAGCCTCTTCTAATTCCCACGGCAGAAGATGGTCTGGCAACATCAGGTGGCCCAGGAAAGCAACTTCCACTCCTTAAAGGCAGCACCAGCAGGAATTAAGCGAGAACTCCAACAATGTCAGAAGAATGAGGCAACCCAAAATAGAACTGCAAGGGCTCTGAAATCTAAACTGTTGTTTAGTTCATTTTCAGCTGACATAACAGAATACTTCAGACTGAGTCATTATAAAGGAAAGAAATTTACTTGGCTTACAGTTGTGGAGGTTCAGAATTCCAAGATTGAGGGGCCACATCTGGTGAGGGCTTTCTTGTGTGTCATCTCATTTTAGAAGGTGAAAGAGCAAAGAGAGTGTGTGTGTGAGAAAGCAAGAGATTAAACTTGCAGCCTCAAGTCCTTTTATAATTGACATTAATCCATTCATGAGGGCAGAGCCCTCACGACCCGAATGCCTCCCACTAGGCTCCACCTCCCAGCGCTGTTGCATTGGGGGTTAAATTTTCAACACACGCTTTTTGGGGAACAAATTCTAACTATCGCAGCTGTCAGTGGAACTACAGCTCACAAAAGTAGGCCAGAAGCCAGACTAAATTGGAAAAGGGTAACGGTCTGCTAAAACAAGATTTAAGTCATGTCAGTAGCCTCCTAACAGAATAATCAAAGTGCTCAGGATACAAGAAAAATTCACTCATCATATCCAAAATCAGGAAAATCACACTTTTAATAATAATTAAAAAACAACTGATGCTAATACTAAAATAAATATAACATTGAAATTATTTATAATGATTTTAAAACTTTTGCAATAAGAATGCTTCAACAAGCAATTATGATTTTCTTAAAAAAATTAAAAATCTCAGCAAAGAAATAGAAGTTATAAAAAAAGAACCATATGGACATTTTAGAACTGAAAAATACAGTTGAAGTAAAAACTTAATTGGATAGACTCAATACTACAGTAGAGATTACAGGGAAACTTGAAAACAGATTAACACAATCTATTCAATCTGGAAAATAAAAAAAAAAAAAATTGGCAGGAAAAGGTGACCAGAGCCACAGGGATCTGTGAGACAGATATCCAACTACCTTAAGTATCTAACATTCATATCATCAGAGTTCCAGAAGGAAAAGAGAATAAGGTGACAACTTCCCAAATTTGGGAAAAGACATAGAACTACAGAATCAAGAAGCTCAGGCAAGTGAAACAAGACAAACTCAAATAAATCCACACAGAGACACATCATAAACTTCTGAAAAATTGAGGACAAAAAATTTTTAAAACAGCTAAAAATAAATGATGCATTATCTATAGTGAAAGACCAACTTGAATGACAGTAGGTTTCTCATCTGAAACCATCAAGACCACAAGTTAGCGGCACGTTTTTCAAATGATTAAAAAAAAAGAAAATGAAAAAGCAAAAACCAACCAAACAAAAACCCCAACTATCAACAATGAATATTATATCTAACAAGCTGTCTTTAAAAAATGAAGACGAAATAAGATATTTTTAGACGGAAAAAACTAAGAATTTGTTGCTAGTAGACTTACCCTTTAGCTAAAGGATGGTCCCCAAACATAAAGAAAATGTTAGGTACTAAATTGTGGCCCCTCCGCCCTCACCTTTATATCTTGAAGACTTAACCTCCAATGTGACTATATTTATAAACAAGGCCCTTAAATAGGTATTAAGGTTAAATGAGGTCATAAGTGTGGGTCCCTAATCCACTAGGACTGGTGTCCCTATAAAAAGAGGCAAGCACACCAGCTGTGTGTATACAGAGAAAAGGCCACTAAGGCCACAGCAAGAAGATGGTCATCTACAAGCCAAGGAGAGAGACCCCAGGAGAAACGAAACCCGCCAACATATTGGACTTCCAGCTTCTCAAACTGAGAAATAAATTTCTGTTGTTTAAGACATTTGGCCTATGGTATTTTGTTATGGTTGCACTAGCGGACTAAGACAGACAAGCACAATAGATGAATGACTGGACCTTCAGAAAAGAAAGAATAATGGAATAGGTAAATAGAAAGGTAAGCATAATAGACTACTCTTCACTTGTGGAGTTTCTTTAACATACTTTGTGGTTGAAGCCACAATTAAAACACTATTCAGTATGGTACTTGATGTATGTAAATACTTCATACGAGTATATTTAAAATGTTGGAAAGGTAAAGAGATATAAATGGAAGCAAGGTTTCTTAACTTCACTCAAAGGAGTAGAACACTGACATGGATAGGCTATAGTAAATTACATATATATGTGGTAATACCTAGAGCAATCACTAACAAAATTGTACAAAGTAGTGCACTAAGAAATATTATAAATAAAAAAGAATCTAATTCCAAAGAATGTTCAAGTAACACACAAGAAAGCAAGGGGAAAATACCAGAAGAATAAGAAACAAAGGAGACAAACAGAAAACAATAAAATGACAGATGTAAGCCTTAGCATATGAATGATTATTTTAAATATATATAAGTCGTATAAATACACCAATTTAAAGATTGTCACATTGGATACCACAGGACTTAATTATATGTGTCTACAAAAGATGTAAAAAATAACAACATAGGTAGGAAACAAAAAATGGAAAAAGACATACTATGCAAACAAAAATGGGAAGCAGGAGTGACTATATTAATGTCACATAATAAACTTCAGAGCAAATAACATCATTAGAAACAAAAAAGGCCATTACATAATAATTAAGAATTAATCCTCCAAGATATAGCAATCCTAATTGTGTATGAAGCACACAATTGGGTTCAAAATACATGGAGTAAAATCCAATAGAGATGAAAAGAGAAATAAATTCAAAATTATAGTTGGAGAATTAAAAACTCAATTTGAAGTAACTGATAGCACTACTAGAGATCAAATTAGCAAGCAAATGGAAGACTAAACAGCACCATTAACCAACTGACATTTACAGACTACTCCATTAGACAATAGCAGAATGCATATTCTATTCAAGTGCTCATGGAACATTCATCATAAAGACTGTATTTCAGGTAGTAAATAAACCATAACCAGTTTAAAAAGACTGAAATCATGCAGAGAATATTTTCTAATCATAATTGAATTCAATTGGAAATCAGTAACTTAAAGACAATAGAAAAAATCTCCAAACACTTGAAAATTAAATAATATACTTCTAAGCAATCTATGGGTCAAAGAAAAAGCCTCAAAGGATATTAAAAAATAAAAACAAAATGGATATAAATGAAATTAAACACACAGCCTATCAAAATTTGTGGGTTTCAGCTAAAGCAATGTTGAGAGGGAAATTCATAGCACTTAAATGCTTATATTAGAAAAGAGAAAATATATCAATTGATAAGCTAAGTTCTAGCTTAAGAGACAGAAGACATAATTACCAATTCCTTTTCCAAAAGCAAAGTATGTCAATATATCCTGCATCCATTAAAATAACAAGTAAATACTATAAACAACTCTATGCTCATAAAACTGACAAAGTTCAGGCTTCTGTTCAATGAGACAGGTAACAAATAAATGACAAATATCTGATAGTGCAATTGCATAAAACCTGTAAGGGCTAACTATCCAGCATAAACCAGGAACTCTTATAACAATGAATGAGCAAAAGGCAGTAATTTGGATAGCAAAATGGGGAAAGGATATGTACAAAATAGGTACAAAATAGGAGATCCTAATTATTGCTGAAGGTTGATAAATCAGAAAATAAGGGCATCATATTATTTAGGCAAATGTTTGGTTCTTCAGTAGAATTAAAGAGAACATGGTTTAAGTGGTTCCCTCTTGAGAGCGTGGCTGAAGGTGAGAACACTCGGAGTGGAAACCTTCCAATTCAATTTGATTTTTAAACCATATGCATGTATTATTTTGCCAGGTTTTTATGTTAAAAGAAAAAGGAATAAAGGTCAAATAGCCTCATCTACATCTTTCAAAAAGTTATAGGAAATACCTCACTTAAGAGTCGCCCAGACAATAATATTTATACTTAGAAAGTTGCATAAAAATTAAACATTTAAAATATAATTCCCAAAATGATGACAACATATTTACAAAATAGGAGTCAAATAGGTAAAGTGTTTATTTGACAAATAAAACACAGGTATAAATAAAGTAAATCTTATACAGCAATTAAATATAGCCCATTTTACTCTACAAAACATTTTTAGTAGGTTACAAGAATATAAAAAACACATTAGACAAAAAAATAGACTGTGAATGAAGTAGATATGGAATACAAAAGTGAAGAAGAATGCATGAAAATATAAACTAATACATCTTTTTTGTTGTTGTTGTTTTTTTTGATACAGCGTCTTGCTCTTTCACCAGGCACCAGGTTGGAGTGCAGTGGCGCGATCTTGGCTCACTGCAACCTCCGCCTCCCGGCTTCAAGCAATTCTCCTGCCTCAGCCACCTGAGTAGCTGAGACTACAGGTGCACGCCACCACGCCGTCCAGCTAATTTTTGTATTTTAGTAGAGACGGGGTTTCACTGTGTTGGCCAGGATGGTCTCGATCTCTTGACCTCGTGATCTGCCCGCCTCAACCTTCCAAAGTGCTGGGATTACAGGTGTGAGCCACTGCGCCTGGTCTAAACTAATAAATCTTTAATTTCTAAAGTTATTTATAGTACTTCCAAGCATTTTCCTTTTCTAATACATTCCTTTTTTTTCTAAAAATAAAATGAGTATATTATTGAATTTTGAAGTGACACCGGAAAATTATAAAGAAGCTAGCATTTCTCAGCATTGCAGCATCCAGAAATAATCACTATTAACATCAGCTGAATATCACTCCAGACACATTACTTTGAGTATATATATCTAACACATATGGACATCTAACATACATACACACTCAACAAACAGAAAGAGCACAACAAAAATGGGGTCTTGCTTAAGAAAACTGTGTGATTCCAGGGTCAGGAGCACAAACACTGTAGCCAAACTGCCTGGGCTGCATACAGAGTCTACCTCTTAAGGGCTGTGTGACCATGGGTGAGTTCCCTCACCTCTCTGTGCCTCAATGTCCTCAGCCATAAAATGTGGATGTTAGTAGCACCCACCTCACAGGGTTTCGGGGAAGATTAAATGAGTTAACACATAAAAAGTGCTTAGAATGGCATAGGGCACATTGCAAGCCTTCAGTCTAGGAATGTTTTCTGGTGAGATTTCCAGTAGCCTGAAGGCACCAAGATGAGCAGGAGGGAAAGGCTATTCTGGGTCTAGGCTCTGTACACTGGAGACTTTGCCTGATGTTCTAAGCAGAGGCTCATCCATCATCTGAGGAGGTGTTCTCCTGGGGTCACAGGCTGCTTCCCATGACTTCTGGAGGTTTGAGAACAGAATGTCTCTTGCCTCCTCCAGGGCCTTCTAGAGGAGTGGTGCAAGGCAGATGGCTGGAGGAGAACATTTTTGTTTATTTACTGGCTTTTACTTTTATTTTCACCCACTCCCTTTCACTTCATAGACGTGCGGCATCACTGCAGTGCATTTCTTTAAAACTTTGCCAGCCCATCATGTCCATGTCATCATTTGGTGTCAAAATCACCCTGCGAGGTAAGGCAGGACCTGTACAAGTATTGTGCATTATTCATGAAAAATCCAGCTGTCTAGATGTAAAGCCAATTGCTCAAGGAAGAGTGGAAGTCTTATGGGTTCACACCAAGCGCTCTCTGCTCTTGTAGACATCCATTCATGACATAGATGTTGACCAAGCACCTGATAGGGATGGGTCACATACTCATGTTGTGGGGCAAACCGAACAAAGCACAGTCTCTCTCTGAGGACTTTCTTGCTGAGCAGATTTAAAAGCAGTGTCCAACAACATAGCTGGTTGGAACATTCTGATCTCACCAGGCGGCTGTGACAGATAGGATTGACATCTATCGGCATCTGTGAAGGAGAAATGGCTGCAGACACAGCCAGACCAATTTTATAACATGATAAGCTGATTCAAGAGTTCTGGCAGAGAAAAAGTGTGACTGTAAGAATGACTGAGAATCTTTTGAAAAAGAGAATAATAGGAGACCTGCCCTACCATATGCAAAAACATATTAGAAACCTACAAGAGCTGGAAAGTTTTAGTATTTATTGGCCAATAGATAGACAAGCAGCTCACCAACCAGCTGTGAGTACATGGGGAGCACTGGAAATTGCTGGGGGAAAGGATGACTTCTTTATAATTCTGGGGTAGGGATAATTTTCTAAGCAAGGCAAAACTTCCAGGCCATAGGCCCAGCTCAGTGGCTCACGCCTGTAAATCCCAGCACTTTGGGAGGCTGAGGAGGGTGGATCACCTGAGTTCGGGAGTTTGAGACCAGCCTGGCCAACACGGTGAAACCCCATCTCTACTAAAAATACAAAAATTAGCCGGGTGTGGTGGTGGGCACCTGTAGTCCGAGCTACTTGGGAAGCTGAGGCAGGAGAATCACTTGAACCCCAGAGGTGAGCAGAGATCACACCATTGCACTGCATCCTGGGTGACAGAGACTCTATCTCAAAAACAAAAAAGAAAACCTTTCAGGCCATAATGAGACTGGCAGATTTGACAAGACAAATATTTGATACAAGAGACAACAAATTCAATAACAAAAAGAAAAAATATTTGCAATACGGATGACTTATAAAATATTTGTTGGCCAGGTGCGGTGGCTCACACCTGTAATTCCAGCACTTTGGGAGGCCAAGGTGAGTGGATCACCTGAGGTCAGGTGTTCGAGACCAGCCTGACCAACACGGAGAAACCCCGTCTCTACTAAAAATACAAAAATTAGCCGGACGTGGTGTTCACACCTGTAAGCCCAGCTACTCAGGAGGCCAAGACATAGGAATCGCTTGAACCCGGGAGGCGGAGGTCGCAGTGAGTGAGCTGAGATCATGCCATGGTACTCCAGCCTGGGCAACAAGAGAGAAACTCCGTCTCAAAAAAAAAAAAAAGAAAAAAATATATATTTGTTGGTATCTATCAAAGGCTTTGCAAGCCGTTTGACTGAGCCATTCCAATTCTAGGAATTCATACCCTAGAAACACTTGCAGATCTACGTAATATTACAGGATCAAGGAGGTTCATTTCAGCATTGTTTGTAATAGAAAAAAAAAAGAAACTTTTATCTATAAAAAGAAAATGGGTCAAATAAATTGTACTACATCCAAACCATAGAATACTCTGAAAGAATGAAAGGTAATGAAGTAAAAGTATGGAAATATTCCCATATTAAATCAGAACAAGAAGTTGCCTTGTTTATGTTTTGTAAAAAGCAATTTGAATACGGGTACACATGTAAATATTTAGAAACCATTCTTGGGGGATAGCCAACAAACTGTTAAGAGAGTTACCTCTGGAGAAGGGAGTGAAATGTGGTGAAAAGGGGATTTCAAGTTTTATTCTTCAGGCCTCTTTACTGTTTGGATGTTTAATATGAAAGTATATCACTTGTGTGATTTAAACAATGTACGCAACAGAAGTGCAAGGCTTCTTGTACCTGGGGACAATAGATAAGGAACTTCCATGCCCACGTGGAGTGAGAGCGTTAGATGAATCACACCCCCTGAGCCAGGAGAGCCACACGGGCACCAGGTGAGGAAAAGCAGACATGCAGGAACAATGGAGAGTGCACAGTTACTGACCCTGGTCTTGCTCGGCTCTAGGCAGAGATCGTGGGCATCCGCACCAGGGCAAAACAAAGGTTTTATCTTCACTTGAAGAAAAGAAATCAAGAGTCCTGAAAAGGCCAGTGACAGCCATTAAAACTGTGTATCTTTCAGCCGGGTGCAGTGGCTCACGCCTGTAACCGCAGCACTTTGGGAGGCCGAGGCAGGCAGATCACGAGGTCAGGAGTTCCAGAGCAGCCTGACCAGCATGGTGCAATCCCATCTCTACTAAAAATACAAAAATTAGCTGGGCATGGTGGCGGGTGCTTGTAATCCCAGCTACTCGGGAGGCTGAGGCAAGAGAATTACTTGAACCCAGGAGGTGGAGGTTGCAGTGACCGAGATGGTGCCACTGCACTCCAGCCTGGGCAACAGAGCCAGTCTCCGTCTCAAAAACAAAACAAAACATAACAGTAACAACAACAAAAACCCTGTATCTTACAAAGATCTGGAGGCTGTGGAAACAGGAGGCTGAGACGCACACTGATGCTCAGTCCTGTTCCAACCCAGTGCCCACTTAGAAACCTTCCCAGGACTCTCCCATGGGGCCCTGTACCAAGGGGGCAGGGGACTTCTTCTTCCTGGGGAGGGCCCCCAGGCTTGTGTGTGTGGAGGGCAGCCTCACATTCACTTTATTCGCTCTGAGCTTGTGGGCTGAGGAAAGGCTAAGCTGCAGGTAGGACTCTGTCACCTGGAAGGTTGGGAAAGCCCACAGACACCAGCCTCCCCGACTCTCATTTCCGGCGGCAGGGACTCTGTGCTGGGATGCTGTCAGTGATTTGAACAGAGTTCTCTTCCACTTGTTAGCTTTCTTTAGCAGGGTGGGAGGTGCAGAGGCTGATGAGAAATTTACTGCCAGGATATGAGGATTTCTCAGTGTAACATCCAGGAAGCTGGTTCTAAAGCTGTGCATGTGAATTAATAGGGATAGAAAATTCCTTTCTCTAAAGCGGGGTTCCTTAACCCCCAGGCCATGGACTGGTTGGTACCAGTCCCTGGTCTGTTAGGAACTGGGCTGCACAGCAGGAGGTGAGTGACGGCCAGCCAGCATTACCGCCTGAGCTCTGCCTCCTGTCATTAGATTCTCATAGAAGCGTGGACCCTATTCTGAACTATGCATGTGAGGGCTCTAGGTTGCGTGTTTCTTATGAGAATCTAATGCCTGATGACCTGACATGGAACAGTTTCATCCTAAAACCCTTAACTCCCCACGACCCACCACCTCTGGGCCAAAAAGTTGGGGACCACTGCCCTAGAGGATGAACAGCAGGAAACGCAGCCATTAATCAGGGGAGGGATAGTATTGGGTTTTAGGGGACAGAGACACTGTGAGGGCAAGTAACAAGAGTTCCAGGAATGAAATGCAATGCTTGAAGCTTTTGGTTTGCACACTTTGGTCAAAACAGAACACTGGCACCATGGCTCACACCTGTAATCCCAGTGCTTCGGGAGACACAGAAAGGAGAATCACTTGAGGCTAGGAGTTCAAGACCAGCCTGGACAACACAGCAGGACTCCGTCTCTCTAAAAAAATTAAAATGTTACCAAGATGTGGTGGTACATGCCTACTTGGGAGGCTGAGGTGGGAAGTTTGGGAGTTCAAAGCTGTGGTGAGCTATGATCGCACTGTGCGCTTCAGCCTGGGTGACAACATTAGCCATCTGTAAAAACAAAAACAAAAACTAACTGGTTAGTGTGAACAAGAACAAAAGGGGTTTTGCACTTTTCTAGAGAAAGGTATGTGTAGCAATTTCTCAGTCACTGAGCTGTGTCGGGAGCCAAGAGGAATTTTCCAGTCTGGCCTGGGGAAAATGCCATGAGAAGGTGAAGCCTCGACAGTCCTGAAAAATACAGTCCTCCAGTGCAAACACCTATTTTGTAGGTGAGGATGTGTTCAGTGAGAATGGTGTCCTCAGACTCGTGGCTAGGACTAGGCTGGGATAGAGCTCTCTGTTGTAAATTTGCTTCATGCTGCCTCCTTGCTCTCGGTGTGGCATCCTGCTCCAGTGCATAGACATGCCGCCTGTCCCACATCACAGACTTCTTTCTAAATGTGTGTTATGGGCAGCCCAGGTAAGAACCTCTCTGCTATAATGACAGAAGAAGAAAGTCAATTCATTAACGCCCCTGTTTACTGTCCAAGGCTGGTGCTTGCACTTGACTCAACGGTTTTTAGTGTATTCACAGAGTTGTACAGCCATCACCACAATTAGTTTCACATCTCTATCACCCCAGAAAGATCCATCCAGCTGAGTTTCAGTCAATCCCATTCTCACTGCTAGCTGTGGCCAACCACAAAATCTGTCTTCTGTCTCTTTCAATTTGCTTTTTTTTTTAAGATGGAGTTTTGCTCTTGTTGCCCAGGCTGGAGTGCAATGGCATGATCTTGGCTCACTGCAACCTTCACCTCCTGGGTTCAAGTGATTCTCCTGCCTAAGCCTCCCAAGTAGCTGGGATTACAGGCATGCACCACCATGCCCGGCTAATTTTGTACTTTTAGTAGAGACGAGGTTTCTCCATGTTGGTCAGGCTGGTCTCGAACTCCCAAACTCAGGTGATCCACCTGCCTCGGCCTCCCAAAGTGCTGGGATTACAGGTGTGAGCCACTGCGTCTGGACTCAATTCACTTTTTCTGGATTGAATATATATAGAATCATATACTGTGTGGTCTATTGCATCTGGTTTCTTTCAGTTAGAATGTTTTTGAGATTCATCCACGTTGAAATATTTTGTCAATAGTTCATTTCTTTGCATTGCTGAATTGTATTCCATTGTGTGGACATACCACACTTTGTTTATTCATTCACAAGTTGATAGGTGATATGGTTTGGCTGTGTCCCGACCCAAATCTCATCTTGTAGTTCTTCTAATCCCCACATGTTGTGGGAGGGACCCAGTGGGAGGTAATTGAATCATGCTGTTGTTCTCACAATAGTGAGTGAGTTCTCATGAGATCTGATGATTTTATAAGGTACTTTTACTCCTTTGATTGACACTTCTCCTTCCTGCCACCATGTGAAGAAGGACATAGTTGCTTCCCCTTCTACCAGGATTGTAAGTTTCCTGAGGTCTCCCCAGCCATGCTGAACTATGAGTCAACTAAACTTGTTTTCTTTATAAATTACCCAGTCTCAGGTATATCTTCATAGCAGTGTGAGAACAGACTAATACATTAGGAATTTGGACAGATTCCGGTTTTTTGCCATCATAAATAATGCTGCTATTAGCATTTGTTTACAAGTGTTTGCATAAATATATGCTTTTGTTTCTCTTAGGAGTGGAATTTCTAGGCTATATTGTCTTAGTCTGTTTGGACTGCTATAACAAATACTGTAGACTGGGTGGCTTATAAACAAGATCTTTATTTCTCACCATTTTGAAAGCTGGAAAGTCCAAGATCAAGGTGCCAGCAGTTTTGGTGTCTGATGAGGTGTTGCTTTCTAATAGATGATGCCTTCTCCATTTGTCCTCACATAGTGGAAAGGGCTGCCAGACTTCCTTGGGCTTTTTTTTTTTAAGGGCATTAATTCCATTCATGAGGGATTCACCCTCATTATCTAATCACCTCCCCAAAGCCCCACCCTCTAATAATATCACCTTGGGGAATGGGTTTCCACATACAAATTTCAGGGGAACACAAACATTTAGACCACAGCATATGATACATTTGTCTACTTTTTAAAGAAACTGCCATATTGTTTTCCAAAGTGATTACACCATTTTACATGTCTACCAGCCGTATATGAAGTTTCTCTTTCTCCATATCTTGCCAATACATGGTATTTCCTTTTTGACTATTCTAGTGAGTGTACAATGATGTTGCTTCACAGTTTTAACTTGCATTTTTTCTGATGCCTAATAGTGTTAATAACTCTTTCATGTGCTTATTACCATTTCCAGGGCTCTTATGTTGAAATACCAACTCTTTCAACCATTTATAAATTGGGTTTTTAAATTTCTTATTACTGAGTTGTAAGTGTTCTTTATAGTTGGATACACATCCTTTATAGTTATATAATTTGCAAATATTTTCTCACAGTCTGTGGCTTATCATCATATCCTTTATGGGATTTTTGGAAGATCAAAAGTTTTAAATTTTAATGAAATCGATTTTTTTCTTTTCTATCTCACGCTTTTGGTGTTTTATTTATAAGCACTTTCTGCTTAACTCAAGATTTAAAAGATTTTCTCCTAGAAGTTTTATAATTTTAGCTCTTACATTGATGTCTATGGTCAATTTGAGTTAATTTATATACACAAAGTAGATCTAAGTTTTTTGTTTTCAAATAGATTGTATATTAGTTTCCTATGTCTTCTGTAACAAATTAGTGCCAACCAGTGACTTACAACAATAGGACTTTATTTTCTCACTGTAATTCAGGGTAAGCTCCTATCAAAATCCTTAACCATCACACCTGCACAGATTCCCTTTTTTTCAGAGAAGGTAACATTTACAAGTTCCGGGGATTAGGAATTGATTCTTTGGGTGGCTATTATTTAACCTATTACAATAACAAATTCTACCAGTAATGTTTGTTAAAAAGACTATTGTTTCCTTATTGAATTGTCTTGGCACTTTGTTGTAAGTTAACTGGCCATAAATATAAGGGTTTATTGACTTCCAGACTCTCAATTCTGTTCCATGGACGTATCCTTGTATCAATCAAGCACACTGTCTTGCTAATGCAGTATTATGGTAAGTTCTATAATCAGATAATGCAAATCCTCCAACTTTGTTCTTTTTAAAAACTGCATTGGCTACTGTAGCGCCTTGTATTATATTTTCACATACATTTTAGGTTCAGCTTATCAATTTCTGTGTAAAAATTTGCTGGAATTTTGTTGGGAACTGCATGGAAACTATAAATTAATTTTGGATATGTTTTAATCCATGGAATAGGTCTCCACTTATTTAAATCTTAATTCTTTTTTTTGTTTGTTGTTTTTTTTTTTTGAGATGGAGTCTCAGTTTGTTACCCAGGCTGGAGTGCAGTGGTGCGATCTTGGCTCACTGCAACCTCCACCTCTCGGGTTCAAGGGATTCTCCTGCCTCAGTGTCCCAAGTAGCTGTGATTACAGGTGCCCGCCACCAGGCCTGGCTAATTTTTTTTTT
>PVKP010037383.1:0-21686 GCA_004027715.1 Plecturocebus donacophilus | reverse complement strand
TGCCCGTGTGTGCTGGGTAGGACCAGGTGGGGACAGAACCCCAACACGGAGCAGCAGCTCCCGCAGGCGGAGGAGCCCTGGCCTCTCGCGTCGCTGAAGTCAGGAGAGCTTTTCAGGGTTCCTCGGAAGGACCCTCCACCCTAGCAGGGCGGCCCACCCAGCACTGGTGGACTTTGGGCTTCCGGGGTCTGTCACCAGGCAGGGGACAGGGATGGCTGGGGACCCAGCACGGGATGTCCTGGGCGGTCTGTCCCCCGGCGGGTCTATGCCTCCCATCCAGGCTCATCTCTGTGAGCAGGGCCACCAGGCGGGGCCAGGCAGAGCCTTCGGGCCGGAAGGCCACCCGTGACGCCGGCACCTGTGGTTTGGGAGGGTGGAGGGCGCCTTGTGCCATCAGCCAAAGAAGAGGGGAAGGCAGGGGGTCCCGGGGTGGTCAGCCTGAGGACTGTGCCTGAGTCCCCGTGGGACCCTCCTCTGCCCTCACCTGGCCATGAACCTGTTCTGTTCGGTGACTCAGACAGGTGTGTGACGGACGCACACGGACAGGGCCCCACATGGGCAATGCCCACTCCCTCCCCCGCCCGCTCCTCTCCAGGTCCCACGCTGTCTCCCCACACCCCTCCCTGTGGGGAAATGCCTGTCCAGCCTACTCCCCAGGGACCCCGGGCCCCACTGCCGTCCTGCCCACGCCGGCCTCTAGTCTGGCCTCTGGTGGGCAACCGTCCATCCCCACTCCTCCTCCCCTCCCGCTGGCCATCCTGCATGGCATCTCCCAGCCCGGTGTCCTGTTCGCCTTTCTCTTGCCTTCCAGCTCTGTCCATAGAGCCCCCGCAGTGGGGACCAGGGACCCTCCTGGCAGATCTGAGGGTCCACAAAGCAGCAGCCACAAAGTACCGCGGGCCAGAGCCACTGCGCCCGGGGCGGTGAAGCTCCTCTCCCCTCCCCCTCTCCTGAGTCCCTGCGGGTCTCGGGCCACAGCCAGGACAGTCGACAGCCCACAGTGGTCCGGGAAGCACGGGGCCGGCTGTCCAGCACCCCAGAGCGCGTTCCGCTTCCACGTCGCAAGCCAGCCACATTTCCTCGGAGATGGAGGCAGTGCGTTCACACGTCCCTAAGTCCTTTCGCTCGGGGAGTGCCGACGCGGCCTTCCAGAAAAGACATTTTACACGCTTCCATCCCACGCAGCCTCGTCCCTCTGTGCCTGGGTGTCATCCCTGCGCGCTCTGAGCCACCGCGAGGCCTACTGTGTCTGCAGCCGCGGCCACCAGAGGCCCAGGAGCAGCAGCCGCAGCTCCTTAGAGCCCAGAGGAGAGAAGAAAATGACCATGCAGAGAAATATTTGAAGAAATAAAAGCAGAAAACTTCCCAAATGTGGGGGACATAGCAATTTAAATTTCAACAAGCTCAGCAAATCCCAAACAGACTAAACTCAAACAAAACCATCCCTACTCACTGCAACCTCATTAAAAACTGCTAAAACCCATAAAGAGAGTGAAGCTAGAGAAAAATGATGCGCTCCACACGGTGAGGGAGCAGGAACTCACATAGCCCGGGATTTCTCAAGGAAAACCATGGAAGCCAGGAGAAGACATGGTGGAGCCTTGAACGCATGCAGCTCAGTGAAAACAGCCAGCCTGGGAAAGGCTACGTAACTACACGACTCAAGCTACAGACCATCCGGAACAGGCAAAACCGTGGGGACAGAAGAAAGGCCGTGGCTGCCAGGAGCTGGAGGAGGGAGGGATGACCTGGCAGAGCGCAGAGGAGTTGTAGGGGAGCGAAGCTATCCCGCACGATGATATAATGATGGGCACGTCCGTACGATGATATAATGATGGACATGTGCCCTTACACATTTGCCCCAAGCCGAGAATGCACAACAGAGAGTGACCCCTGCTGTAAGTGATGGACGTGGGTGTGACGGTGTAAGGGTACCTGCTCATCAGCTGTGACCCCGCCCCACACCATGGCTGTGCTCGTAACAGGGGAGGAAGCTGTGGACAGTGTGTGTGTGTGTTGGGGGGTGGGGAAAGGTGGGGGGATGCAGGAATTCTCTGTACCTTCTGCTCAATTTTTCTGTAAATCTAAATCTACTATTTAAAACTTTACTAACTAACAGAAGTTAGGTGCAAAATAAGCATGGAAGTTTTGTTTTGTTTTTTGAGAGAGGGTCTTGCTGTGTTGCCCAGGCTGGAGTGCAGTGGCACCATCTCAGCTCACTGCAGCCTCTGCCTCCCGGGGTTCAAGCGATTCTCCTGCCTCAGCCTTCCGAGTAAATGGGACTACAGGCACCCGCCACCACGCCCGGCTAATTGTTGTATTTTTAGTAGAGACAGAGTCCCACCATGTTGACCAGGCTGGTCTCAAACTCCCGACCTCGAGTAATCCACGTGCGTCAGCCTCCCAAAGTGCTGGAATTATAGTCATGAGTCACTGCGCCTGCTAGCATAGAAAATTTATAAACGAACAAACCAAAAAACTCTTAAACAAAACATGGAGGCCAGAAGACGGTGGAACAATACCTTTAAAGAACAAAAGGAAAAGAAGTGGCCACAGAATTCTACATCCAGTGGAGACATCCTTCAGGAATAGAAGCAAAATGGAGACATTCTTGGGTAAAAGAACTAGAAGAGAATTCGTCACCAGCAAAGGAAATGACCCCAGAGGCAAAGGCAGCACTTCTGGAATGAAGGAAGAGAAGCAGAAGGAGCAGATACCTGGGTAAACAGTTTGTAAATAAATAAATAGTCTCCAAATAAATAAATAAATCCAATTTAAGTCCTGTTTTATAAATAAATAAATCCTATTTTTTCTTTTAAGTCTTTTAAAATATGTATGACTATTGAAAGCAAAAAAGATACCATCATCTTGGCCAGGTGTGGTGGCTCATGCCTGTAATCCCAGCATTTGGGGAGGCTGAGGTGGGCGGATCACTTGAGATCAGGAGTTCAAGACCAGCCTGGCCAACATGGTGAGACCCCATCTCTACTAAAATTACAAAAATTAGCCAGGTGTGGTGGCGCATGCGCCTATAAGCCCAGCTACCCAGGAGGCTGAGGCAGGAGAAGCGCTTGAACCCGGGAGGTGGAGGTTGCAGTGAGCCGAGACTGTGCCATTGCGCTCCAGCCTGGGCGACACAGCTAGACTATCTCAAATAAATATATACCATCATCTGGTGAGATTTTTCACATTTGCACACACGATACATGACAACTCACATGCAGGGTCTAAATGCTTTCACGGTTTCCACACTTCACTTGAAGTCACAAAGTAGGATCTACATAAACTGTGAAAGGCTAGGTTTAGTATATTATCATCTCTAAGCATTCACTTAGAAAAGTTATACAGTCGGCCGGGTGCAGTGTCTCATCCCAGCACTTTGGGAGGCCGAGGCAGGCGGATCACCTGAGTTCAGGAGTTCGAGACCAGCCTGACCAATGCAGAGAAACCTCATCTCTACTAAAAATACAAAAATTAGCTGGTGTGGTGGCATGCACCTGTAGTCCCAGCTACTTGGGAGGCTGAGGCAGGAGAATCACTTGAACCCGGGAGGCGGAGGTTGCAGTGAGCTGAGATCGCACCACTGCACTCCAGCCCGGGCAACAAGAGTGAAACTCTGTCTCCAAAAAAAAAAAAAGATATCCCGTAAAATAAAACCGAAAAGAGATTTAGCCAAAAAGACAATACATTTAAGTGGAAAATGATAAAGTATTAAAATAAGAAAAGGGAGCAGAAGGGACAATCCACACCGAGCGCAAGACCAGACCTCAACACAGCGACATCAGTAATCAGCTACAGGCCAAGGCGGTGCACGCGCCATTACAGTCCACAACAGCACCGTGTGTGTCCACAGCAGCAGCGTGTGTGTCCACAACAGTAGTGTGTGTCCACAACAGTAGTGTGTGTGTCTCAGCAGTAGCGTGTGTGTCTCACAGCAGTGGCGTGTGTCCACAACAGTAGCATGTGTGTCTCACAGCAGTGGCGTATGTCCACAACACAGTAGCATGTGTGTCTCAGCAGTAGCGTGTGTGTCCACAGTAGTAGCGTGTGTATCCGCAACAGTAGCGTGTGTGTCTCAAAAGTAGCGTGTGTGTCTCAGCAGTAGCGTGTGTGTCCACAGCAGCAGCGTATGTATCCGCAACAGTAGCGTGTGTCTCAGCAGTAGCGTGTGTGTCTCACAGCAGCGTGTGTGTCTCACAGCAGCAGTGTGTGTCCACAGCAGTAGTGTGTGTGTCTCATAACTATCCATGAAGATCATGGTCGTGTTTCCGGAGTGGCCGGACGTGGGCACCAGGAGCAGGAGGGGCAGGGATTATGGAGGAGGGACCAGGGCGTGGGCGTGAAGAGAGAGCACCTTCACCCTAACCCCGTGCCTGCGGGGTCAAGCATGGCATCTGAGCCTCCACCCCAGACTGGGGTATCAAGGCGATCTGGGTGCCCAGGAAGGCCGGGAGCGGGGCCGTGAGGAGCTGAGGGCCTGGGGCCACACTGCCCAAGCACCCCTCCAGCACCTCTATGCGGGTTCCCCCACCCCCGGTCATGGAGCAGCATCTGGGGTCCCTCATCCCTCTGAGGTGGAGCAACAGTGCGTGCTTTTGGGGTCTGCTCCTGTGACTCCCCACTTTCCATTGTGAATCACTGTTGGGGCCCCCCCGAGAACACGCCTCATCTGGCCACTGGCTGGGAACAATGACAGCTGGACCCCCTGCCAGCCACGGACGAGACCATCTGAGAGCTCCTGCCAGGGCCGATCTGTGTGCCTGGGCACATCCCCGCCCGCAGGTGTGTGGGACCGGATGACCCGCGGCAGCACCCTGGGTACAAGCACTGCTCTAAATGGGCAGTGTGAGGCCAGGGAGCTGTGCTCGGCCACACTGGGTCCCCAGAGAGTGGCCAAGCCAGCGTGGAAGAGCCACCCTTCCCCCGGTGTCCCAGGAGGCCGGAAGATGTTTAGGGTCTGCCCAGCCCCCCGGCAAGAAGGGCAGTCAGGGAAGGCGGGAAACGTGAAAGTTGAGGGCAGGTGTCCCCAGCAGAACACGGACTCCCACAGAGCACCCCTGCAGGCCTCGGTCTCCCCCTCTGCGGAACGGCAGGCGGGCGCTGTCTGGGGCCTCCAGACGCTCCAACGGGAAGACGTGCTGCTGGAAGGCTCTGGGTGCGGAGGGGCCATGGGCCTCCTGGAACTCACTGAGGGACGCTGGAAGGGACGGGGACAGCTCAGATGAGGCCCCGAGGGAGTCCAGCGGTATCCCGGTCCCCTCTGCCATCTCTCCGTCCCTGTCATCCCCGCCTCGGCCCTCCAACCCCACCTCCGGGGCCGGGGGGGCTCCGCTTCTGTCCGGCACCAGGCAGTTGGAGAATCCGCAGGTTGCACTGTGCCCCAGGGAGAGAAACTGCAGACACCCTCCTGAGACAGGCTCCCGGGGCAGGAGATGGGGGAGTGTGGCCCTGGCAGGAGTGTGAATCGGTGGTGTGGGGCTGGTGTTGAGAACAGAGTCCAACATCGCGGCCCTGCTCGGGCGGCCTGCGCCCGGGGCCTCCGCCAGCTCTGTCCCAAAGAGAACTTGCTCTCAGTCTGGACACCCCCAGGGGCCCCCTGTGCTCACAGGCAGATCCAGGGGACGGGACGGGGGCTTCCCATGGCACGTGTGTTTGGATGATGAATGAGGCCCCCAAAAGATCCATCCAGGTCCTGACTGGGGAGCTGAGAACCGGGCCTGATTTGGAAGAGGGTCTTTGTAGCTAGATGGGATTCAGTCAAGGGTTTTGAGACGAGAGCCTCCTGGATGAGGGTGGACTTGAGATCCGAGGCCACGCTCTTAGAAGAGAAGGGGGAAAGGTGCGGAGACACAGCCGCGTGAAGACGGAGACGGAGCGAAGGGGACACAAGCCGAGACTGCCGGGGCCCGCGGAAGCCGGGAGCAGCCGGACGGGTTTCCCCGGGAGCCTGCAGCGGGGGACCCTGCTGACACCTGATTCTGCAGTCTGGCCCCAGACCTCTGAGTCCACTCTGTTGCACCAGGCCCCCAGTGCCTATGGCGGCCCCTTCCTCACGCGGCCTGGCCCTCCTGCGGGGTCCACACCACTCTCTCCCGCGTGGGGTGGGGACCATTGCGCTGCCCTCTAAGGACAAGCGAACGAAAGGCCAACGTCCCCCCACAGCAGGACAGGACACACGAGGCCTTTACTGGCCACACTGGCTCCTGGCGTGGCCGAGACAACAGAGAGGAGCCAGGGACGAGGGTGGGGGCGCGTCTGTGGGTCCCAGAGGCTCCAGACCCCCAGGCCAACTGCACAGCCCGCAGGCGGCGCTGCCTGTGTGTCCGCGCATCTACCCACTTTCTCTCCGGGCCGCCCCGCCCAGAGTCCCTTTCCTGCCGAGCCCGGGGCTTTCCTGGCAGCTGCTCCCCACTCCCCGGTGTTTGTTCATCGAGGTTTCCCGCCCCTGACGTTGTTTTCATTTGCTCAGGGCTGTCCTGCACCTTCGCCCTGGCTATGTAAGGAGAGGGAGACTTTCTGCGACCGGGAAGCCCGCGTCAGGCCCAGGAGGTACGCCAGCTCTCCAGGACGCTGGCCAAGGTCCCCCGCGCTCGGCCGGATCCAGGCAGGGGGTGAAGGACCTGCCGGCATCCTCCTGACCCCAGTTTCCAGCTCTCCCCTCCCCCTGCCCACGGCCCCGGGTCAGAGGACAGGCAGCTGCCTGGCCAAGGGGCCGCCGCTTCTGCCCTACACGGTGACAGCCTTGGGGCCAGAAAGAGCGAGGCCGTGGGGGGACCACGGAAGATAGCCTGGACCTCAGTGAGGGCGGATGGCTTGCTGGGCGGTGTCCTCAGCATTGAGGGTGACGCGGCAGGTGACCCCGGCCACCCCAGGAGGGGACAGGGAAGGAGCCAGGGCCAGGATGAGGGGCAGGTACCCCGTGGGGGACTGGGGAGGCCGCAGAGCCGCCCGCAGAGTTGCCCCCGCTGGCAGGAGACACTGGGCTACTTACCCCCCCCGCCACTGGTCCCTGTCAAGGGGCTCCCAGGGACCCTGACCGCCCAGCAGGTCTGGCCTGGCTGGAGGGAGTCTCCAGGTAGCACTGAGCCGTTGTACAGGCTGGAGGGACAGAGGCTGTTTCGGGCGCCCGGGCTTCGGGCTGGGCCATAGCAGCCCAGGAGAGGCAGCTGGAGGCAGAGAGAGACGCGGCTTGTCCCTGGCAGAGCCACCGGCTGAGCCTGGCTGAGAGGCAGCGGGGCTGTGGGCCTGGCCCTGGACCAGCTCCACGAGGGGCCTGGGGCTCACAGAAGGGCCAGCCCCCGCCTGTGAGTCAGAAGGGAGGCATGAGACAGGCTGTGGCCAAGTGCCACAGAAGGGGCCCCGTCGTGAGCGCCCCGTGGGCTCTGCAGGGCCTGGAGGCCCGAACACGTTTTGGGTGGACAGTGGGGTCTCGGCCTGGGCCAGGCTCCCCATCCCGCCCCCAGGAGAGGCACCGGCCCCCGGTCTGGCCAGGCCTGCTGCTGTGCTCTGAGCAGCCAGGACATCAGTGCAAGAGGGCGGCTGCCTGTCCCCGTCCCCGGAGCGCTCTCGGCGGCACTGGGGCCGCGTTCCCTGTTTGTTCTCTGGAGCCAGGAAGCCAGGGATTTCCAGTTCCTGACGGCGGGGGCCGCGCTCTCGTCACTCCCCAGCATGGAAGGCTCCTGCAAGCCTCCTGCCAGGCGAGCGTGGAGAGCTGATCTGAGCGGCTGAGGTTAAGGGACAGGAAATGCCGTTACCTAAATGGGCCGACAAGCTGCTGAGAAGCCCGAGGAGAGAGCCTTTCCAGGCCTGGCCCCAGAGAGCTGGCAGGAAAGACCAGCTCCGAGCTCCGGCTCCGGCTGCAGCCTGGCCTCCCCGCAGCACCCGCAGCCCTCTGCTGACCCTTCTCTGGCCTCCTCAGGGCTCCCGTACACACTTGTGTGTCTGCGAGGGGCAGAAAAGGTACCAGAACGTCGGAACAAGAGCCCCACACACAATGGGCAAGCCCTCACTTAGGTGTCGCACTCCCAGGGCCCCTGAGACCCTCACGGTTGGCCTCAAAATTCCCATTGCAGACATGGTGCAGCAAGGCTGGCTGTCTGGCTTCAGGCCGACAATCAAAGCAGCAAGTCAGAGTGACGGGGGGCTGACAGACGTGGGCCACCCACAACCAGGTGACTGCTGAAAGCAAGGAAGAAGCCATACAGATACAAGGACCCCACAGTGGGAAACACCATGGCAGGGGCCAGGGCACCTCAATAACAAACGTCCCGTGGTGTCACCTGGGCCCGGTTCAGGATGGCAGCTAGTAAGGCCACGTCACCGGGAGGCTGCATCATTGAGAGGCTGCGTCACCTCGAGGCTGCGCAGAGTATTGAAGGAGGAGAGGAACATGGAGCTGGTATGGACCGAATGAACTGCCAACAGCTGCCGTCAAAGCTGAGGAGTTCCCAGGGGCTCACCCAGAGTTTCCAGGGCACCGTTCTAAAGAGAGAAGGCTCAGCACCTGGACCGCTGAGTTTTCATCATTCATCAAAACCTTTCCCATGGAATTCCTCGGCTGGCCCAAGAAGGCTGGTTACAGTGACCACACAGCGCTGCAGTGGAGTCTGAGGACTGTTGAGGGCGGCACCTACATCTGGGGAGTTACAGATGTCACACCTTGCAGGGAAGCACCCGTAGCGGTCTCCCCCAAGGTAGGACTACCGTCCTTCACTTACGGCACACCAGGGCCTGGAGCGCCAGAGAAGGGCCCTGCTCTCAGAGGCAGCCAGGTGGGCTGTGCACACAGTCGCAGAGAGAGCCCTAGCGGGAGGGGGTTGCTGTGACTCTTGCACCCCCACTTCCTCACGTCCTGCAACCTTGCTAGAATCTGCAATCAAAAGCTACCCAGCTTTGGGAAGCTGAGGGGGATCACTTGAGGCTAAGGAGTTTGATTACAGCCTGGGCAACATGGCAAGATCCTGTCTCTAAAAAAAAAAAATTAGACAGACATGGTGGTGTGTGCCTGTGGTCCCAGCAACTCAAGAGGCTGAGGTGGGAGGATCACTTGAGCCCTGGAGGTCGAGGTTGCAGTGAGCCATGATCCCACCACTGCAGGTCAGCCTGGGCAACAGAGTAAGACTGTCTCAAAGAAAAAGCCACAAAAACTGCTTTGGGTGTGGCCGCTGCAGGCCCCTCTCTGCATCTAGCAACATTGATTGGCCCTTGGAATGGAGCAAGAAGGCAAGTTCCAGGCCCAGATGCCACAGGATGGCGGAAGCGCTCACAAAATGAGAGTGCCTTGCTAGGGGACACCGGAGATTGGGTAATTTATAAAGAAAATAGGTTTGATTGGCTCAGATTCTGCAGGCTGTACAGGAAGCATGACACTGCATCTGCTTGGCTTTTGGTGAGGCCTCAGGAAGCTTCCAATCATGGCAGAAGGCACAGGGGTGCCCACGTATCACACAGCAAGAGCAGGAGGGTAGGGGTGGGGGAAGATGCCACAGACTGTGTACAGCTCTCTGGAGAGCTCACTGTCACAAGGACAGCACCAAGCCAGGAGGGAGCCACCCCCACCACCCAAGCTTCTCCCACCAGGCCCCACCTCCAGCACTGGGGACTCCATCCCCACATACCGTCCGAGCGGGACATCCAAGCTATATCACCCTTTCCAACAGCGAGGAGCAGAGGCTCCCCACTGCGTGCTGCTCAGAGCAGCCAGAGATCCACCCCAAACGAACAGGAGTAACAGAGCCAGGGCAAGGTGGGACCAGCTTTGGGCATGTTCAACAGAGCCCTGCAGCTCTGTAATGTTTTAGTTATCACAGTTAATGCATCTGGTCACGGTGGCTCACACCTGCCATCCCAGCACGTTGGGAGGCTTTGGTGGGCAGATCACCTGAGTTCAGGAGTTCCAGACCAGACTGGCCAACATGGCAAAACCCCATCTCTACTAAAAAAAATACAAAAATTAGCTGGGCGTGGTGGTGCATGCCTGTAATCCCAGCTACTCAAAAGGCTGAGGCAGGAGAATCACTTAAACCTGGGAGGCGGAGGTTGCAGTGAGCTGAGAGCATGCCAGACAGTGAGTGAGACTCCGTCTCAAAAATAAAAATAAAATAAAGTTAATGTAAGAATAAAGGGAACTTTGAAACGCAGTTTTCTTATCATTTAAGGCTTATCGGTGTAACTACATCTCCTCAAACCATTAAAACCATAATCAGTGATTTAGGGTGAGTGATTCTTCCAAACACCTTAAATTTCTTGAAAGCAAACAAAACACACAAACGTATAAAATGGGTTCCACACAGTCAGGGTTTACACCATGTTTTATTTGTTTCCACTCTTGTGTAAACCATCCTAGCTTATAACTCTGCCTGTTTTGAAGGCTTCTTGGAGTTTAAGTAATATTACACTGATCCTTTGCTGGAGTTACAGAAGCCCTTTGTGACCCTAAGGAAGAATGTTACCTCTTCAGCCTAATGGTGATTATGGGATAAATAATCCACGTATTGACTGATTTTTAACTTTAAAAAAATTTTTTTAGAGACACGATCTCACTCACTGTGTCACCCAGGCTGGAGTGCAGTGGTGCAATGTGGGCTCACTGCAACTTCACACCCCGGGGCTCAAGCAATCTTCCCACCTCGGCCTCTTGAACAGCTGAGAGTACAGGCATGTGCCACCACAGCTGGTTAAGTCTTTTTTCATAGAGATAGGAGTAAGGGTATTGAGCGAAAGGAGAATAGACCCAAAGTCAGGCAAGCAAGTCTTACTCACCTGCCCGGCTGCTCCGAAACAATCAGATGCAGCCCTGATCCTCCAAAACGGGTTTATACAGGGCGAGAGGAACATAATCTATCCACTGGTAACAGGCACAGAGATAGTTTGTCAACTTGTAACAGACCAACAGTACATCATCTTGACTTTTGTGGCGGAAGTCTTTTTAAAAAAAGAGAGAAACCAGGAGTTTTTTACAGATATATGTCAAACAGGAATTTACAAGTATGGATAACCAAGATATGTCTTCCCTGTCCTCCCTCCGGCTGCCCAGAAGGCTGTAACTGGGCTTTGCTTAGTTGTAGCATGTCTGGCAGCCTTGATTCGGCGCCTAGGTAGGGGTCCAGGAATGCAGCTGCGGAGCAGCCAGAAGGGGGTGGGGTCAGCCTGCACAGAGGCGGTTTTCTTGTCCCTAACAATAGGGTCTTGCTCTATTGCCCAGGCTGGTCGCAAACTCCTGGGCTCCAGGGATCCTCCTTTCTGTCTCCCAAAGTGCCGGGATTACAGGCATGAGCCACAGTGCCCCACCAATTTTTAACTTTTTATTAGGAAATTGTCAAACATATACTAACGGAAAGCAAAGTATACTAAACACCCTGTACCCGCCAGCCCCACAGCCTCATCGCAGTGGCTGGTGACCAGTGGCCTCTCATCTGCAGCCCGTGGCACTCTGAGCCCCACGCCCACGCCACCACCACTGGTGTATTTAGAAGTAAATCTCTCACTTCACCCACCAACAGTGCAGTAGAATCTCTAACTGGCAGCTCTTTCTAAAAACGAATCATGATCCCATTATCACACCCAAAAGTCAGTCATTCCTTAATACCAGCAAAGCTCCCCACTGCCTGACCCACGCTCTCCGTAGCCTGTTTGGTTGGTTGGTTTATGACAATCAGGGTGGAGACGGGTCTGTGTGCTTCTGCGTTTGGCAGCTACAGCTCATCTATCTGTTTTTTTGGAGACAGAGTCTCACTCTGCCACCCAGGCTGGAGTGCAGTGGTGCAATCTCAGCTCACTGCAATCTCCGCCTTCTGGGTTCAAGCGATTCTCCTGCCCCAGCCTCCCGAGCAGCTGGGACCACAGGTGCGTGCCACAACCGGCTAAATTTTCGTCTTTTTAGTAGAGACAGGGCTTCACCATGTTAGCCCAGGATAGTCTTGATCTCCTGATCTTGTCATCCGTCCGCCTCGGCCTCCCAAAGTGTTGGGATCCCAGGCGTGAGCCACGGTGCCCGGCCCTCATCTACCTTTTTCTAATCGATAGACCAGATTCCTTCTCTTGTTTCTGTGATGGATTTGTTCAGGACAGGACAGCAGTTTTTTGCCGGGTCTCGAAGTCTCTGCGTGTCTGGGTGCAGTTCAGCACATGCCCCTCTGCCGGGTACACCAGTGTTTAGACCTTGGAGGCTGGCTCTCGTCCCAGCTGGTCCCAGCAGGGCCATGCAATTCCCAGCACGTCCCTTCTGGAGGTGCACGGCATCTGGTTGTCCCTGTCCTATGATTAGATTGATTGGGGGGCATCTACGGCCAGCCTGCCCCTCATTGTGAAAGCCCCTGACAGCTTGTCACCTCCTAATTTCTGCAGCCATTGAGGACCAGTGCCCACATCTGAGATTTCACTGGAAGTTGCAAAATGGCAATATTTTAATTCATTCTTCATTGGCTAGCTTTCTATAAAGAACTTTCCATCATCAACTCTTTGTTTGCCAGGACAAGTAAGATACATACTTGATTCTGTCTCTTTTTGAGTTTTCAGAATAAGGTGGTGTCTGAACTCCTTCAAGGTGAAGGAGTTATTATCAATTAATCACCTTTCTAAAAATACCCAGGATGGCGAGCAGCGGCACGGGCCAGGAGCAGAAGGCAAGGTGGCAGAGTGTGAGGGGGCCACGTCACAGAGGGAGTCCCAGCAGGAAACCACTCCACAGGGACCTGAATGAAGCCAGGGCCTGAGCCTTGCAGGAAAGGGGACATCACGTGTAAAGGTCCCACAGCAAGAGGACCTGAAGATGGAGGTGTGGGACAGGTTACCGGGCACAGCAAGGGAGGTGGCTGGAGCCTGCGGGATGACACGCGGGGCTCTCATCTCGGTTCCTGCTCTGCCTGCACTGGAGCCGCTGCCAGGGGCACAGAGAATTTGAGGGGGAGGCTTTCCAGGAAAATCCAGGGGAGTGAGAGACATAGAAGTTGAGGGTCCTTCAAACGGTGAGTAAAATGACAGCCGTGCAACCTAAACCAGAGAAGGGGAAGGCCAGCGCAGCACCCCAGGGCCATCGGAAACCAGCAGGCGCTGAGGCTGAGTGGGGGAGAATGAACCTCCAGGAAGGGGCCACTCAGGGGCCCGGCCAAGGCAGGCCAGGCTGGCCGGCAGCTCAGGAGGGCCTCATGGGCAGCTCCGAGGCAGGGGCGACGTGTGGTAGCAGGGTCACGGTCCCTGCGGGGCAGTGCCATCCCCAGGGCTGCCAGCCGGGCTTCCCCTTGCCCCCCACTGTTGCCTCTTCTGTGCCCCTGGCCCTTCTGATGTGTCAGCTGGTGCCCCGCTGGGTGGGAAGAGTTTACAACCCACATTTGCATGTTAACAGGAACTTCCTTGAGGCAATTTCCTAAAGCAAAAGAGCAACTGTAGTGTCAACAGCAGCCACCCGTAGGCGTCATCGCCTTAGTCCAACTGCCAGCCCCTGAGCCACTGTGTCCCCTCTGGAGAAGAGGAAGCGGAGGCTGAGGGCTGAGCAGCACGTCCAAGATCCCGCTCAGGGCAGCTGGAGCCCAGCCAACCTCCTCCAGTGGCCGACACATCCCGCGGCCTCAGCAACCCCTGCCACCACCCTGAGCAGCATGGCCCGGCCCTTGGGTGGCTGTGTCCCTCGCTTAAAGAGAAGGCGGGGCCAGCAGCACAGCTGGAGGAACCAACCATCAGCAGAGACCCTGGGCCCCCCAGCCATCGCCTAAGGGAGGATCCTCCAGACAGGCGAGCTGGCCTGGGGACTCTGGCCAGGGCTGCAGGGAACAGGGGCTCCCCCCGGAAGCAGGCTCAGCTCTGCCAGAGACGCCGCCCCGCTCCTCCTGGTCCTCCAGTTACGCAGCCTCCCCGGTGTTTCTAACAGAACAGGTGTGCCTGTTTCTGGGGCTCCCCCTGCACGGGAGCCCAACAAGGGCCGGTAGGCCGCGGGGCCCTCGGTGTCTGCCCAGGCGAGTGGTCAAGCGTGGCTGCAGCTGTGCTGCCACTCCAGGCGAGGGGCCGGCCTCGGGCAGTCTTCTGGCGATGGGCCGTCTGGGGAGGCCGTGATGCCTGTGGGTGCCATTGATTTGCAGTGCAGGGGCAAGGGTGAGTGTGGAGCAAGGATGACCTGTGAGCTGCCAGCCCGAGCAGCAGCCTGGGCCAGAACCGCACGCTGGACGCCCCTTCAGTTGAGGTGGTCTCTCCCCCAGCCAATGTCCTGGGGTCCTGATGGTGGTCAGCCTTCCAAGGTGTAGGTCTCACACCAACTCTGCGTGCAGCCACTTCGCGCTGGAAGCTGGAAGCCCGCCCGCTGCCAGGGAGCAGAGCAGGACTCCTCCCACCCCAAGCGTGGCTGCTAGCCGCTCCCTAGCACACCCAGGCCGGTCTGACTCCATCAAGCCTGATCCTGATCACTGAGTGTGGCTGACTTTCTGAGACCCTAGGGAAAAACTCCAGGGCGACCCTTAGGCTTTGTAAAGGGCAAAGAGGCCTGCGGGTGGAGACGGGGGAGAGGTTTCTGCTGGGTCGTGCCTGGAGAACAGGTCCGAGGCCAAAGGACCCCTAGGGCCGTCCTGGGTCAGAGTGAGGGGGATGCACAGCCCTCAGGACCCACCGGGCGAGTCCAGCGAAGTCCCCAGAAGGTGGTCACCGTGAGCCTGTGGTCCACAGGGCCAGACTGGCACACACTGTGCGTTCTCCCCCAGAAAGGCGGTTCCAGCTCCTCCTGGGCTCCTCCTCCTCCTCCCCAGCCTTCTCTCTCTCCCCCGCCCAGCCGCTCCCGTCTCCCTCACACACAGAGTACAGCACTGGGTGGCGATGACTCTGTATTTCCTCATCGTGTGATTGTCACAGTGACTCACCCACCTGGGGATACTGGGTGACGGGCAGGGTTTGCCCTGAGCTCTCGAGCGAAGCTGATTCAGAATAGGAAGGCATGGCCGCCAGGCTATTAGCAGGATGTCTGGCGTGGGCCACCCAGCTGTCGACACTGACACCCAGGCTGCCCCAACAGGTGGCCGCAGGGGGACGTGTGTGGACACAGCATTTCTCAGAACTCGACCTTCTGAAAAAGGAGGTTTGCAGTGAAGAGCACAGGGTACTCACCGGGCGAGGACGGGGGTGCTCCCATCCACCCACCGGGCGAGGACGGGGATGCTTCCATCAATCCACTGATGGTTTGGGGAACAAAGCTGAAGTGTGTTGGGGCAGGGGTCAGACCACCTGCGTGCCCGTGCTGCTGGAGGCCTGGCTGCGTTCATGAGCCTTTCTCCGCTCAGATTCACAGCAGGACCTGCCCCCGACAAAGGACTTTGCCTTGACTGAGCTCCTGAGCACCAAGCAGCTGACATCTGATTCTTGCAACACTGTGCAGCAAGTGTGGTTACAGCCCCATTCTATGCCCAGAAAGTTCCGCGTCAGAACAGGCAGATGCAGTGACCCATGGGGGAGCAGGGCAGAGCCCCGCGAGGACCCCTCCTGCCTAGCTTCCCATCGAAGGGCGCTGCGGCACTCCCAGCTTCTCCCTCCAAAGGGAACGAATCACGGAGAAAGCGAGAATGTGCATTTGCCCCTGGCTGGCACCTGCTTGTGAAAAGGAGACCAAACTCCTTGGCTCACATCAGGACTTCGAGCCGGGCCGTCCCAGAGGCCACCTCGCCTGGACAAATGCAAGTTTCCCATCCAAATGGGAGAAGGGCAGATGCTTGCTTGAAAGAGGGGTCTGTCCGGGGCAGACTAGCCCACATTCCAGGGGCAGCAGCTCTCCCTGAGATTCTGGCTGAAACCAGGATTTTTTGACTAGGCTGTGGAGAAAACACAAACTGAGGGGTCTTTCAGGAGCAGTGAAATTTCACAATAATTCAAATCTGCCACCAAGTGCCTTGGCTGGGATCCAGCTGCTGAAATCCAGAGACATCTATGAAACACCACTAATGTGAACCTGCTGCCCAAACTCCGGCTCAATCCCTTGTCCTGTGGAGCAGGGACTCCCAGGAGTGGTGCTCTGTAGCCCCAGAGAGCACCCCAGGCCAGCCAGCTGACAGCACCCATCTCTCTCTCTAACACACACACACATGCACACACGCACACGCACACACACGTGTACACTCACTCATGCACACAGCAGTCCCTTGCCACACACTGTATCACTCACACATGCTGACACACAAAGGCATCCAAATTGGAAAGGAAGAAGTAAAATCATCTCTGTTTGTATAAAGAAAACTAAAGATTACACACACACACACACACACACACACACATCTGTTAGAACTAATAAATAAATTCAGCAAAGTTGCAGCATATAAAATCAACCTGCAAAAATCAAGCTCATTTCTATACACTAACAAATGGCAACCCCAAAAAGAAATTGGGAAAACAACTCCATCAAAGTGAACGAAACACTTAGAAATTAAACAAGGAGGTGAAAGATTTCTACAGAATGCTGCTGAAAGACGTTAAGAAGACATTAAAAGACACCCCATGTTCATGAATTGGAAGACTTGATATTAAGATGTGAATACCGCCCAAAGCAATCTACAGATTCAACGCAATAACTACTAACCTAAATCCAACAGCATTTTTGAAGAAATTTTGAAATCCATTCTACAGTTCATATGGAATTGCAAGGGACTCTGAATAGTCCAAACAATCTTTTTTTTATTAATTTTTTTTTGCTTTAGAGACAGGGTCCTGCTTTGTCGCCCAGTCTGGAGTATAGTGGCTCGGTCATAGTTCGCTGCTGCCCCCACCTTCTGGGCTCAACTGATCAGCTTCCTGAGCGGCTGGGACTGTGGGCAGATGCCACCATACCGGCTAAGTCTTTTAAATTGTTTAGTGTAGGAACAAGGTCTCTATGTTGGCCAGGCTGCTCTCAAACTCCTGGCCTCAAGCAATGTTCCCACCTCAACCTCCCAAAGTGCTGGGATTATGGGAGGGAGCCACTGCACCTGGCAATCAGGGCAATCTGGAAAGAAGAATAAAGTCGGAAGACTCACACTTCCATATTTCAAAACTTACTAGAAAGCCACGGTAATCAACAGAATGTGGTACAGGCACAGAGATAGACATATGGACCAGTGGAAGGTAATAGCCCAGAAATAAACCCCTGCATACACGGTCAGATGATTTTTGGTGAGAGTACCAACACCATTCAATGGGAGAAGGACAGTCTTTCCATCGAACAGTGCTGGGAAAATTGGAACTCCATTTACACTTTTTATAAAAGAGTGAAGCTGGATCTTTACCTTACACGTATATAAAAATTAACTCAGCCGGGCATGGTGGCTCACAGCTGTAATCCTAACACTTTGGGAGGCTGAGGTGGGAGGATCACTTAAGGCCAGGAATTTGAGACCAGCTTGGGCAACGTAGTAAGACCCCATCTCTATAAAAAAATTAAAAATAAGCCAGGCATGTTGGTGTGCGTCTGTAGTCCTAGCTACCACCTGGACACGTGGTCCATCCACACAATGGAATATTACTCCATTTTCAAAAGTAAGGAAATTCTGAAACACGCTTCAACATGGATGAGCCTTAAGGTTTAAGATAGTAAAAAAAAAAAAAAAAAAAAAAAATTTTTGTTTTGAGATGGAGTCTCACTCTGTCACCAGGCTGGAGTGCAGTGGTGCGATCTCAGCTCATTGCAACCTCCACCTCCTGGGTTCAAACGATTCTCCCACCTCAGCCTCCCACGTGGCTGGGGATACATGTGGCTGCCACCATGGCCGACTACTTTTTTGTATTTTTAGTAGAGCTGGGGTTTCATCATCTTGGCCAGGCTGGTCTCGAACTCCTGACCTCAAGTAATCTGCCCGCCTTGGCCTCCCAAAGTGCTGGGATTACAGGCATAAGCCACCATGCCCGGCCGTGATGGCAAAATTTGCGTTGTGTATTTTACAGTAATAAAAACAAATATGCCAAAGGCCAAAAAAGTAAAGGTAGAGTGGCCAGAGGAAGAGGGGCCCGCCCTGGGGTCGGCGCTGAGCTGCCGTGGGCGAAGACCCCGTGGTGAGCGACGTGTTCTAGCTGGTGGGGTGCTGGATGGGCGAAGGGGACAGTGCCAGCTCCGCCACCCAGGCTGCCGGCCCATCCACCCAGCTGGAACGCCTGCTCACTCTGCAGGAATGTGCCACAGCTGCTGCTCACCCCCCGTCTGTGACCACCAGCAAATGGTTTGCTGGTGCTAAGCTGTGGCCTCAGCCACCTCAATAGGGCCCGGTCTGGCCGTGGAGACGTTCCCCAAGTTCCAGTCATTGTCAGCTGCTGGGAACGCTCCGTGGTACTGAATCAGCCCGCTGGAGTCACAGTGTGGAAAGGTACCTGAATGAGGGCAGCCTCGGGACAGGAGAGCTTTCTGGAACACGGGGCAGGAAGGCAGCCTGGACCTCGAGACAGCCATGGGCCCGGGCCCGGCCCCCGGGAGCAGCCTAGCATCCTCCTCCCAACACCCCTGCTCCCAGGCGCCACGACAAGGGGCCAGAGGAGCCCCAGGTGGCCCGGATCCAATTCCTCCATGGACCCCCGGGTGGGGTTGATGCAGGGACCTCCCAGAAGCCACGGCTGTCTCCATCAACACCTAGACTCAGGCCAGTCTGAGAACCCGAATTGGGAAGTCACCTCCGAGGTGATGGGGTTAACACTTCCACGTGGTGGATTAACATGTGCTGTTATGAACTTCACCGTAAGCACATACTGTGCCTTAAGACGTTAGCTAATGAGAATACAACAAATATACACTTTTAAGTGTACACATACACAAATGGCTGGGTGTGCAAACGTTTTTTACATTTCACACAAAAGAACTTGGTGGCTCGTGGGCTGGAAGACGAGGTCCTCTGAGTCCTGTTGGGAGCGTGGGTGTGATCCTCGGACAGAGCCTTCAGCTGACAGGGGAGCAGGACAGAGGCCCTTCCGCCAGCAGAGCCCTGATGGGGCAGGGGACAAATGGCCCACCCGCAGAGGTCCTGGAAGGGCAGGCCGGGAGCAGAGGAGGCCGCTGTCTAAATAGGAGGCGCTATTCTTGGCGCCCACGTGTTCTCGTTGCCCACAGAGCCCAGAGGGCAGCTCCGGACACAGCCAGGCCTGGGGGAGGGGCAAGGCTGGTATTGTGGGAGAGGGTGGCCAGAATGCCACCAGCCAGGACTGACGCAGGGTGAGGACAGGTGGCCAGGCCTCCTCCCGCCTGTGACCCTCCCTGTCCTGCCCACTCGCCCACGGAACCACAGGAACGTGCCAGGGATTCCAGGAGATGCTGTGCCCACCCTGCGCCCCTCCATCCCTGCGTCCCCCCACCAGGGGGTACCAGGGCCTGTCCAGGGGTCCCAGATCCAGACTTTCAAGGTCTGCAAATTGCAGGATTTGTCATAACAGGAGGAAGGGAAGCTTCCAATGTTGTCTTCCTGCATTTCTGAGCCACTGAGGACTTCAGAATCAGTTAAAGGTAGTGCAATCCACCCTCAAATCACTCACTTTTCCAAAAATTGAGGCCAGCTGGGGGGTGTCTGGGATGCAGTAGAAATCACTTCTGGGGAAGTCAGTGCTGTGACAATAGCCCAGGCCTGACCCCTTCCTGCCCCCACCTGCTCACACACCACAGACACAACACGCTTAGACCCCACACACCACACATGCACACATACCACACACTCACCACACACTTATACTCCACACATGCCATGCACACATCACACACGCTCACTCACATCACACATACAACACAGACACAACACACTTATATCCGATACATGCCATGCACGCACCACACATGCACACTCACATGTGGGTTCCAATTCGGTTTTAACTACGGCCCATTCCGTGGCCTGGGGTAAATGACTCCACCTCCCTGGGCTGCACTTGAACTGCAGCATGGGGTGTGCTGGGGGCCCCACAAGCCTGCTGGAGGGCATGCCCAGCATCTCCACTGTGCAAATGTGCAGTGACACGCAGGTCCTGAGAGGGCAGTGGGAGGCTAGTGGGGGCCCCGGGGCTCTCTGAGCACACACACACAGTGGCACGTGCTGGTGGGGCCGGTGGGGAGCAGGCTGGAGGTGCAGGCGGCCACCCTCCAAGTGGCCAGGAAAGCATGTCTGTCTAAACATGGCAGGAGTGGCGGCCTCTCCCACGTGGGGGGACGCAAACTTGACCTCTCTCTGCTGCCCAGAGGCAGTGAGGTCCCATCCGCCCTTGCTCTTTGTTCTGGAGCCTGGGGTGGCCAGCGGGCTATCCCCTGGGGCTAGATCAGAACTTCCAGGGAACAAATAAATTACCCACCTCTGCTTGTTGACCTTCCCCAACCCTCACTAGAATGCCTCCAGGACAGGCTGATTCCGGAACCTTCCCAGGGTGGAACCTGGAACCAAGATCCTTTCAAAGAGCAGGAAAACCTTGGCCCACGGGTGGAGTTTTCCTTCTGTTTCCAAAGCCCTGATGGCCAGGCGTGAGACTGTGGCCTATTTGGATCTTAAAAGCAAGCTGTCAAGGAGGCCAGCCTCCACCCCTCCCACGGACCCCTTTTGGTCTGGACTCGCAACCGTGTGCAAAAACCAGCACTGTCTGCTCAAGGAGAACACAACCAGATGGCAATGGCTGACGCTGAAGCCCACGGGGCGTGCCAGGTAATTACAGAAGCATTTGAGGGGTCAGGGCCGCCCTAGACACACGGCCTGGCAGTGATTCTCAGGCGGCACCAGCTCTCCCTGTGGCCTGAGGGAGGGGCCGGCTGAGGAGACCACCACGCTGGTCATCTTCGGCAGCCACGCCGGACAAAGAAAGCAACCAGTAACCACCGTCCTCTTTGTCCTGGTTCACAATGCTTCTTGCCTAAATACCCACATGTCCGCTGGAAGACTTGGGTGCATTTTGTCTGTACCAAGAACAGTCGAGAAGTTGGGTTTGTGGTGCTCCCCACCACAGCAAGCCCCAGGGCTGCAGGGGGGCCGTTAGCTCCGGGCCAGGGCTCTGCTGACACTGCAAAACCTGGCGCCTGCTGCAGGTGGAGCAGCTGTGCGCCCTCCCAGCTCGCCTTCCCAGGGATGCAGGCTCTCATTTTCCACCCTGGCTGCCATCCCCTTCCATGACCTGCGTTTATGAACGGCCAAGTCCAACGAGTGCCGTCACCCTCCCACTCTCTCCAAGGAGCCTGCTAGGGGGAACGCCACCTTGTCTTTCTAAAGAGCCGCATCTACAAGCAAAGAGAAATGTGCGTGGTGTGTTACAAAGTGCCAGCTGCCGGGCAAGGGAAGGTCCCTCACACCTCCTTTTCCAGCTGCCGAAAATGCAGCTCAGAGATCCCATGTGAGCATGGTGCTCAGGAATGTGCTGTGCCCTCCGCAGAGCCAGACTTCAGCCTCCTGAGCAAGAGCAGAAGGTGGCGAGGGGGTGGACGGCAGCCAGGGGCAGGCGCGGCATAGACAGATGAGGATCTGAATCCACCTGCTGGTCACGCAGCCCCGAGCGGGTCCCTCGGCCCTCGCAACCCCTGCTGCAGGTGGGCACAGCTGGGCACAGGTGCACAACAGTGATACAGGCCACCAGTCAGCCCTGGAGGCCAGGGTGGCAGCTTCCCCGAAGAGCAGCGGGGCTCGAGGGGCTGCCCCAAGAGAACAAAGCGGTACAGACCGGCAGCTCCCCCGGCAGTGAACGGGGCTCTCTGCAAACGTTCTCTGACACAGCAACGTGCCCAAACCTTTTCCTAACTCAAGTTTACA
>PVKP010037382.1:0-21675 GCA_004027715.1 Plecturocebus donacophilus | reverse complement strand
ATTTCACAGGTTTAAATAAAATATTGGTTGGCTGCTTATTTGTTATTTTCATCCCCTATTCCTTCCTGTCTCCATTGTTAAGCACAATTATTGGCATAAAAGAGGTTTTTAATACCCATTTTTAGACTGTATTCTAGCCTGGGCAATAAAACAAGAATCCCATTCTCTCTCCCTCTTTCTCTTCCTTTCTTTCTCTCTTTCATTCTTTTTTTTTCTTTCTCTTGCTGTTTCTTTCTCTCTCCTTTTCTCTCTTTTTCTAAAATCTCTTCCTCTTTCTCTCTTTCATTCTTTTTTTCTTTCTTTTGCTGTTTCTTTCTCCTTTTCTCTCTTTTTCTAAAATCTCTTCCTCTTTCTTTCTCTCTTTCATTCTTTTTATTCTAAAAGGAAAAAAAAAAGAAGGTTCCTCCTATAAAAGGACCACACTCACTACTCCTTCAATTTTCTGATTCTCAGAATGAGAAGAATGGGAAATGAGCATGTTCTTTTCTCTCTGGATAGGGGCAAAAGTATATCCATTGGCCTAGGGCTCAAAGGCCAGACTTCTAGAAATGCATTAATGCATTCTTTATTGCAACCAACAGAAATCAAATCTGGTTACCTTAACCAAGAAGGGGATAGATTGAAGATATAATAGAGGAACACACAATCCATGTGAGGTCAGAGATGAGGCTTGGAAAATGGCTGAGAAGAAAGGCGTCCTCAGCTGGGCAAGGTGGCAAGTGTCTATAGTTCCAGCTGCTTGGGAGGTTGTAGTTGGAGGACTCCTTGAGTCCAGAAGTTCAAGCCTGGGCAACATGAGAGACTCTTTCAAAAGAGAGAGAGAGAGATCTGCAGGGCCAAGCAGGCAGACCCACACTTCAGGTTACAGATGGGGGAATACAGTTGGCTGTTTAAAGTGTGATTCCTCGTAAGCAGCATATAGGGTTTATTTTTTTCTCTGATGATCTTTCTGATTTTTATTGAAGTATCTAGTATTTTCATATTTAATATAATTGCTAATATGTTTGTGATAAAATTTATTATAGTATAATTTTTGTTTCACTTTTTAATGTTTTTTTCTACTCTCTCACTTTCTTTGTGATTAAATATTTTTATAATTCGGGCATACATTATCTTACAGTTTTTTACTGCTGAATTAAACTACGCACCCTGAACTTATTACTATCTCTTATGATTTTGGCACTTCCTAGATAATGCAAAGACCTTAGAATATTTTAGCTACATTTATCCCTTTTCTGCCTTTTATACTGTTATTGGGCATATATATGTGCATTGCATATATCTATACACACACACACACACACACACACACACACATACACACATACACACATACATATATATACTTAAATCTCACAATACATTATCATTATTATATGGAAATCATACTTCTTCTATTGGAAAATTCTATCTGAGATAATTTGACTTCTGCCTAAGGACTCCCTTGACTATATTCATTAATGTAGGTTAGTGGGTGACAAATTGTCTCAGTATATTTGTATTATGAATGTGTCTGAAAATATATTTATTTCACCTTCATTTACAAAGATTAATTTTACTAGGAATAGAATTCCAGCTTGGCAGTATTTTCTTTTAGCAATTTGAAAATAGACATTGTCTTTTGCTTCCACTGTTTTTGTGATAAATCAGCTGTCAGTCTTACTATTGCCTCTTTGAAGGAACAATGTCTTATGTTTTTCTATGTGCTTTAAAGTGTTTTCAGCAGTTTGAGTTTGTTGTGCCTATGTGTGGTTTTTCTTTGTATTTATCCTGTTTAGAATACATACAATTTCTTGACTCTGTGGTTTGATGTTATTCATCAGTTTGAAAAATTTTGAGTCATTATTTCCTCAAATATCTTTTACAGGTCCATTTCATCTTTTTTAGAGACTAGATATGCCCATATGTACCATACATCATATGACTTTTGTGTACGTTTCTGCATTTTAAAAATCTACTTATCATACTTTTATCTGATTATTTCTTCTGGTTTGTATTCTAGTTCACTATTTCTTTCTTCTATTGTGTCTAATCTGCTGTTGAACCTATTCATTGATAGGGTTCATTGAGTCTTTAATTTTAATTATTATAACTTTTATTTATAAAATTTTCACTTTATCCTTTGTAGTTTGCATTTCTCTGACCTATTTTTCATCCTGTTTTTAAACATCTTAAATGTGCAAATCATAGTTTGTAGCCCAATTCTGATCATTTCAATATCTGGATCTCCTTTGGGAATGTTTCTATTGTGTATTTTTTTTTAAATCTTCTTGGTTTCTGGTCTATTTATGTATTTTTGCATGCCTGATCATTTTTAATTGAATGTCCACATTTTGTATAAAACATGCTTTGAGGTTCGGTATGTTATCTTCAGTTTACTTGTGCTTAAGGCAAGCAGTCAGGCTGGAGACAGATTACTTTCAAACAATTTGAGACTAAGTTTATTTGAAATTGACCTTTAGCACTTGTGACAGTTGGTCTATTTCTGATTCACTCTTATTCTAGGGTATAGTATTTGAGGATATCACCTGAAAGTCCGGGGTGTTTTCTGGGGGCCTATTTCTTTGGTGATTACTGAATATCAATTTTTGCTCCTGCTTCGTATAGATGCCAAAAGTTCTGCTCAGCTTCTCAGACTTTTAGTTACTGTTTTCACCTTTAGAATAATTATAATATTGCCTCAAAGGGAACAGCAAACATAGGGTTCGTTTTTTGGGGGAGGTTCCCTTCTCTCTTGGATTTTGGCCACTAAGTTTTCACTACTTTGATATCTCTAATGCTGGCAAAAAAATTCTTAAAAATATTTTTTCCCATTTCTTTGTTCTTTTTCAGTGCGAGGGTTAGTCAAAACAAGCTACTCAACCTTTGACAGAAATAAATGTGCCCAGGATATTTTCAAACTAAACTGAATACAAAACAAATAAAAATATTAGAATGTGTCCTCATGTATAGTAAGTATTGCTTCATAAAGCTTTTTGCTTTAGTTACATATTTATATATTTTTGTCTTGTGGATGTGTGCAGATGTAAAATATAGTGTTTAATTTGGATCATGGTCCCAAAAAATGTTTAAAATGCACTCCTTTAAACCATTCCCAAATGTAGGCTCTATGCTTTAAATTCAGCATAATACACAGGAAAAAGCAATGGCCCCTCAACTCAAAAGACATGGATTTATACCCTCACACTGTCTTTACTGAGCTGTGTTAAAATAATTAAGGCATTTATGCTCTTTGACCTCAGTTTATCTGCAAAATGAAGAATTTTTATAAGATATTTTATAATGTCCTTGTATCTTTTTTCTGTCAACTTCTCAAATTGAAAACTGGCTTAGGTTCCCTGTTTCTCATTTTCCTTACCTGTAAATAGAAGCAATGGGAATAATAAAAGTTCATAAGTGTGTTAGGCTATTTCCATTGCTATAAAGAAACACCTGAGGCTGGATAATTTATAAATGAAAAAAGTTTGATTGGCTCATGGTTCTGCAGGCTGTACAAGAAGTGTGATGCTAGCATCACTTCTGGGGAGGACCTCAGAGGAAGGTGAAGAGGGAGCAGGTATCTCACATGGCGAGAGTGGGAGCACAACAACAAAGCGGGAGGTGCCACACACTTTTAAACAACCAGATAGCACGTGAACTCACTGAGCAGGTACTCATCACCAAAAGGGTGGTGCTAAACCATTCACAAGGATCTGCTCCCATGATCCAATCACCTCCCAGTAGGCCCCGCTTCCAACACTGGGGTTTACATTTCGACATGAGATTTGGAGGGGACAAATATGCAAATCATATCAATAAGGAAGTGTATTTCTCACATGTTGATGTCTTTGTAGTTGGGATGTGTCTTATAGGTGATGGCGTCTTATAAACACTGCCAGCCAGTTGTGAATAGTGGTCATGGCCTGTGGACATGCAAACTTGGTCACAGCTGTTTAGATTGCCATTGCTTCAGTTATGTACATTGTTGGTACTACCCATGTGAAAATTAGTTGCCACTTAAAATATCTTCAAAAAGATTACACTATGCTTTAGCATTAAACTAAAAGTTTGAGGCCCAGAAAATGGTAGTAGAATGTAAATTTGATAGCAGTGTTTGCCACAGTTGGCTGTATTAACTTAAGGTGAGAGAATTTTCTTCAGAATCTTGAACCCTATGAGGTCTCAGGTTCGAACTGACCAAAAATGGTACCTCTATAACATTTAAAAGGTGGAAATGAAATGCACTCATTACTCTCAAATGGCCCATGTGGTCAGATGCAGTGAAAGGCAGAGTCCATCTCCTTCTTTGTTTTCATGGCTCCATTCCCATCTTTTTTTCTTCTTTTTCTTTTTCTTTTTTTTTTTTTTTTTTTTAAGGATCAGTGTCCCTTCTTTCATTTTTTCCGTTTCAATAGCTTTGGGAGAACAGGTGGTGTTTGGTTTCATGGAAAAGTTCTTTAGTGGTGATTTCTGAGATTTTGGTGCAACCATCACCTGAACAGTGTACACTGTACCCAATATGTAGTGTTTTATCCCTCACTACCCTCTCACATTTCCCTGGAGTACCCAAAGTCCATTGTATCATTCTTATGCCTTTGTGTTTTATAGCTTAGCTCCCCCTTATAAGTGAGAACATAACAATGTTTGATTTTTCATTCCTGAGTTACTTCACTTAGAATAATGGTCTCCAACTCCCTCCAGCTTGCTGTGAATGCCTCTATTTCATCCCTTTTTATGGTTAAGTGGTCCATGGTCTATATATACCACATTTTGTTTATCCACTCATTGGCTGAATTGGTTGATGGGCATTTAAACTGGTTTTATATTTTTGCAGTTGCTAATTGTGTCGGTATAAATGTGTGTGTGAGTGTCTTTTTCAACTGATAACTTCTTTTCCTCTGGGTAGATACCCATTAACAGGATTGCTGGATCAAATGGTAGTTCTACTTTTAGTTCTTTAAGGAATCTCCATACTGTTTTCTACAGCGGTTGTACTAGTTAGTTTACATTCCCACAGCAGTGTTAATAGTGTTCCCTTTTAACCACATTCATGCCAACATCTGTTATTTTTGATTTTTTAATTATGGCCATTCTTGCAGGAGTAAGGTGGTATCTCATTGTGGTTTTGATTTGCATGTCCCTGATAATTAGTGATGTTGAGCATTTTTTCATTTGTTTATTGGCCATTTGTCTATCTTCTTTTGGGAATTGTCCATTCATATCCTTTGTGCACTTTTAGATGGGATTATTTGTTTTTTCTTGCTTATTCATTTGAGTTCCTTGTAGATTCTGGATATTAGTCCTTTGTCGGATGTATAGTTTGCAGATATTTTCTCTCAGTCTGTGAGTTGTCTGTTTGCTGATTTTTTTTTTCTGTGCAGAAGCTTTTTAGTTTAATTAAGTTTCATGTATTTAGTTTTGTTTTTGTTGCATTTGCTTTTAAATTCTTGGTCATGAACTCTGTCTATGTCAATGTCTAGAAGAGTTTTTCCAGTGTTATCTTCTAGATTTTTATGGTCTTGGGTCTTAGATTTAAGTCTTTGATCCATCTTGAATTGATTTTTGTATAAGGTGAGAGATGAGGATCCAGTTGCATTTTTCTACGTGTGGCTTGCCAATTATCCCCACACTGTTTGTTGAATAGGGTGTCCTTTCCCTACTTTATGTTTTTGTTTCCTTTGTTGAAGATCACTTGGCTGTGTTTGGCTTTATTTCTGGGTTCTCTATTCTGTTCTATTGGCCTACATGCCTATTTTTATACCAGTACCATGCTGTTTTGATAATTATAGTCTTGTAGTATAGTTTGAAGTCAAGTAATGTGATGCCTCTAGATTGGTTCTTTTTGCTTAGTATTGCTTTGGCTATGTGGACTCTTTTTGGTTCCATATTTATTATAGGATTGTTTTTTCTAGTTCTGTGACAAATGACGATGGTATTTTGATAGAAATTGCATTGGATTTGTATGTTGCTTTTGGCAGTATAGTCATTTTCACAATATTGATTCGACTCATCCATGAACATGGAATGTGTTTCCATTTGTGTTGTTTCATCTCCTTGGTTAGGTATATTGCTAAATTTTTGGTTTGGTTTTTTTGTTTGTTTGTTTTTGTTTGTTTTGCAGCTATTGTAGAAGGTGTTGAGTTTTTTATTTGATTCTCAGCTTGGTCATTGTTGGTGTAATGCAGTGCCACTGATTTGTGTACATTGATTTTGTATCCTGAAACTTCACTGAATTCATTTATCAGATCTAGGAGCTTTTTGGATGAGTCTTTAGGGTTTTCTAGGTATATAATGATATCATTGGCAAAGAGCAACAGTTTGGCTTCCTCTTTACCAATTCGTATGCCTTTTATTTCTTTCTCTTGTCTGATTGCTCTGGTTAGGACTTCCAGTACTATGTTGAATAAAAGTGGTGAAAGAATCTTGTTCTTGTTCTAGGGGGAATGCCTTCAACTTTTCCCCATTCAGTGTAATATTTGCTGTGTGTTTTTCATAGATGGCTTTTATTACCTTGAGGTATGTCCCTTCTATGCCTATTTTGCTAATGGTTTTAATCATAACGTCATGCTGGATTTTGTCAAATGCTTTTTCTGCATCTATTTAGATGATCGTAGGGTTTTTTTTTTTTTTAATTCTGTTTGTGTGATGTATCACATGTATTGACTTGTATATGTTAAACCATCCCTGTATGCTGGGTGTGAAACCCACTTGATCATGGCATATTATCTTTTTGGTATGCTGTTGAATTAGGTTGGCTAGTATTTTGTTGAGGATTTTTACATCTGTGTTCATCAGGGATATTGATCTATCATTTTCTTTTTTTGTTATGTCCTTTCCTGATTTGGTATTAGGGTGATACTAATTTCATAGAATAATTTAGGGAAGAATCCCTCTTTCTCTATCTTTTGGTATAGTTTCATTAAGATTGGTACCAATTCTTCTTTGAATGCCTGATAAGAGTTCAGCTGTTAATCCATCTGGTCCTGGACTGATTTTTTTGTTGGCAATTTTTTTATTACTCTTTCAGTCTCACTACTTGTATGAGTCTGTTCAAAGTTTCTATTTCTTCCTGGTTTAATCTAGGTGGTTTCTATATTTCCAAGATTTATCTATCTCCTCTACATTTTCTAATTAATGTGCATAAAGGTGTTCACAGTAGCCTTGAATAATTTTTTGTATTTCTGTGGTATTGGTTGTAATAGTTACTATTTCATTTTTAAATGGGCTTATTCGGATCTTCTCTCTTCTTTCTGTGGCTAATCTCACTAATGGTCTATCAATTTTGTTTATCTTTTCAAAGAACCAGCTTTTTGTTTCATTTATCTTTTGTAATTTTGTTTTGTTTCAATTTCATTTAGTTTTGCTCTGATATTTATTATTTATTTCCTTCTGCTGGGATTGGGGGTTTGGTTTGTTCTTGTTTCTATAGTTCCTTGAGATGTGAGCTTAGATTGTCTATTTGTGTTCTTTCAGACTTATTGATGTAGGCATTTAGTGCCATAAACTTTCCTCTTAGTGCTACTTTTGCTGTGTCCCAGAGGTTTTGATAAGTTGTATTACTATTATTGATCAGTTCAAAGAATTTTTAAATTTCCATCTTGATTTTATTGTTGACCCAAAGATCATTCAGAGGAAGATTATTTAATTTCCATGTATTTGTGTAGTTTTGAGGGTTCTTTTCACAGTTAATTTCCAATTTTATTCCACTGTGGTCTGAGAGGATGCTTGATATAATTTCAATTTTTATAAATTTATTGAGACTTTTTAATGACCTATCACATGGTCTATCTTGGATAATTTTTCATGTGCTGATGAAAAGAATGTATATTCTCCAGTTGCTGGTAGACTGTTCTGTAAATATGTGTTAAGTCCATTTGTTCTAGGATATAATTTAAGTCCATTGTTTGTTGACTTTCTGTGTTGATGACCTGCCTAGTGCTGTCAGTAGAGTATTGAAATCCCCCATAATTATTATGTTGCCACTTATCTCATTTCTTATGTCTAGTAATAACTGTTTTATAAATTTAAGAGCTCCAGTGTTAGGTGCATAACATTTAGGATTGTGTTATTTTCCTATTGGACTAATCCTTTTATCATTGTATAATGTCCCTGTTTGTCTTTTTAAACTGTTGTTGCTTTAGAGTCTGTTTTTCTGATATGAGAATAGCTATTCCCGCTCACTTTTGGTTTCCTTTTGCATGGAATATCTTTGTCCACCTCTTGACCTTAAGTTTATATGAATCCTTATGTGTTAGGTGAGTCTTTTGAAGATAGAAGACACTTGGTTGGAGGATTTTTATTCCTTCTGGAATTCTGTATCTTTTATGTGAAACATTTAGACCATTTACATTCAACATTAGTATTGAGATGTGAGGTAGTGTTGTATTCATCATGCATGTTGTTGCCTCAAAACCTTATTTGTTTTTTTTTTTCATTGTGTCATTGTTTTATAGATCCTGTGAGATTTATGCTTTAAGGAGGTTCTATTTTGGTGTATTTTGACATCTTGCTTTAAGATTTAGAACTCCTTTTAGCATTTCTTGTAGTGCTGGCTTGGAATAGGTGAATTCTCTCAGTATTTGTTTGTCTGAAAAGATTTCATCTCCTGCTCATTTATGAAGCTGAGTTTTACTGGATACAAAATTCTTCGCTGACAATTAGTTTACTGGAGGAGGCTAAAGATAAGACTCCCATTGTTTCTAACTTGTAGGGTTTCTGCTGAGAAATCTGCTGTTAATCTGCTAGATTTTCCTTAATAGATTACCTGAAGCTTTTGCTTCACAACTCTTGATATTCTTTCCTTTGTCTTGACTTTAGGCAACTTGATAACTATGTGCCTGGGTGATGATCTTTTTGTGATGTATTTCCTAAGTGTTCTTTAAGCTTCTTCTATTTGAATGTCTAGATCGCCGGTGAGGTCAGGGATATTGTCCTCAATTATGTCCTCGAATATGTTTTCCAAACTTTTAGATTTCTCTTCTTCCTCAGGAACACTAATTATTCTTAGATTTGGCCATTTAACATAATCCCAGATTTCACAGAGGATTTGTTCATTTGTTTTAATTCTTTTTTCTTTTTCTTTTTGCCTGATTAGGTTAATATGAAAGCCTTGTCTTTGAGCTCTGAAGTTCTTTCTTCTAGTTGTTCAATTCTATTGTTGAAACTTTCCAGTACATTGTGTTTCTCCATGTGTGTCTTTCATTTCCCAAAGTTGTAATTGTTTTTCTTTATGATATCTATTTCCCTGGAGCATTTTTCATCCATATCTTGTATTTTTAAAATATCTTTAAGTTGGTTTTCACCTTTCCCTGGTATCTCCTTGAGTAGCTTAATGATTAACTTTCTGAATTCTTTATCTGGCAGTTCAGAGATTCTTCTTGATTCGGATTTATTGCTGGGGAGCTAGTGTGGTCTTTTGGGGTATTATAACACCTTGTTTTGCCATATTACCAGAATTATTTTCTTATTCTTTCTCATTTGTGTAAATTATTTCAGTGGAGAGATCTGGAACTCAAGTCCTGCTATTCAGATTTTTTTGTCCTGTGATCCTTTGATACAGTGCACTGTCCGTTCCCCTAGAAACAAGGCTTCCTGCAAGCCAGACTAGAGTAATTGTAATTGCTCTTCTGGGTCTAGCCATCCATCAGGGCTACCAGGCTCTAGGTTGGTGCTGGGGAATGCCTGCAAAAAGTCCTGTAATGCGATACATCTTCAGATCTCCCAGCTGTGGATACTGGCACCCACTCTGGTGGAGGTGGCAGGGGATTGAAATAGCTTGTGAGAGTCCTTGGTTGTAGATATGCTTAGTGTGCTGGCTTTTTGAATGCTGGTTATGCTAGCAGTGAAGTTGTCTTGTGGACAGACTCAGGTCCTCTGGTTAGCCAGGATGTGACAGGTAGTGGAATTAGCTGATGTTTTCTCCTTCCTTGGGGCAGGGTTGTTCTGCCATGAGTTGCTGTAATGTCCTAAGTTGGTTGGCTTCCAGCCAGGAGGTAGCACTTTCAAGAGAGCACCAATTGTGATAGCAGAAAGGGGATGTAAGTCTGCCCTAAGTTGGCCAGGATAAGTACTTGGGTTTCTCAGGTGATAGGTGGGGTCATACAGCTCCAAAGAATTTATGTCTTTTGTGATTGGCGACTGGAGGAGGTAGAGAAATACTGTCAGGTGGGACAGAGTTAGGCAGGTCTTAGCTCAGACTCTCCTTAGATAGAGCTTGCTGCTGTGAACGTGGGGGGCTAGGAGGGTGGTCCTCAGGCCAACATGGTTATGTTCAGAGAGAATTATGGCTGCCCCTGCCACCAGGAAAGTGGGGGGAACCAGTAGCAATAGGCCTCACCCAGCTTCCAAGCAGTTGGTGTAGCCGGTCTTGTCTCTACTGTGCCCCAACACTGAGTTGATCCCCAGACAACCTGAGCGATGGACTCAGACCTAGCCCCAGGCTATTAAGTTTCCCCACTGAGGAAGCAAGCACAGCTTTCAGGCCATGCCCCTCCCCATCTGCCCACACTGCTGGCACAACTCCTGCTCTCTTTTCTGCAGCAGCTCCCATTTACCCCCAGAGTCTGCTCAAGAGAGTTTGTGCCCAGTCAAAAGTATTCCAAAGTTCAGTTAGAAGCTTCTTTCACCCTATGGCCCCTCCCAAATTCTACCAGCTGACTTTCCTAAGGGCCCCCGTGAGATTGTCAGGGATGGCTTCCCTGGGCTCAAACTGGAGAATGGGAGTGCCTACAAGGCTCTTCCTGCTGCTACTTCTACTTTTATATTTCATGCTAAATTTCTTTCAGCTCTAGGTAAGGTTAAATTCTTCTCCTATAATCTGGATTTTTCAGGTTCCCCACTGCTAATGTGTGTTCAGAGGTAGGTATTCCCCTTCTCACATTTTAGGTACTCATAGTTTTTTGCCTGTCTTGTGGAATTTACAGCAGTCTACTGCTTCATTCAAAGGATCTGTGATTTCTTTCTGTTCCCTTTTCTGACCGACAACAGCCCAGTCCACCACCAGTCACTTAGCTGCAGACCTGCGGAAGCAATACCTATGCAGAGCTACCAGCTCCCATCTATAATCACCTTAATAGCTCCAACTTGTCCCCTGCACTAGCGTTTCAGGTGGGCTGCTTAGTGAATTTCCTTTGATTCCTCAGTTTCTTTTTCTGGTCCCTTACTTCCTCAGCTCCTCCCAGAATCACATGAGGTGTTATTCTGTACTTAGTGGTTCTGCTTCCCTCATTGGACACTGACTAATACTGTATAGCAAATATTCATCATTGGAGGACTATTCACAATTCCATATTTTCTTTCAAAGCAACAACAGGTAATTTACAGATCCTAAGAAATGAAGATACACACAAGCAAATAAAGCTGTCTTATATTTGGCACTGAGACTTATACAAATGTATTGCCTTTCATATATCAAAAAATGCAGTGGAAATTAGGAGAAATTACCAAATATCTCTGAACAGATGAAAACTGTCCTGAAGCAATGAGAGGTGGTATGAGGGATGTGTGTATCTTATGGCTCAGTCTTTTAAGGTAGTAATTATGGTAGTCAGAGATGGCTTAGCCCTTCTTCCCTAAGTGTGCATACTGCTTCTCCTGTCAAGAGGTAGAATCTAACTTTCCTCTCCCTGAGTCTGAGCTTGACCAATAAAAGGCAGCAAAAGTGTTGCTCTGGGACATTTGAGGCTACATTATAATAAACCTATAGCTTCTTCCTGGGTCTTTTCAAATAAACACTCTTTGGTCACTTCCTCTGGGAACACAGCCACCATGCTGTGAGGAAGCCCAATCTACCCATGGAGACCATCGGTAGTTGCTCTGGTCAGCAACCCTAGCTGAGCTATCCATGGACAACCTGCATTAGTTCCAGGCATGTGAAGGAATATGCAGCCCATCAGTCCTTCAGATGCTCACAGCCCCAGCTAACATCTGACTAATCACAGGAGAGACCCAAGTGAGAGCCACGCAGATGAGTCTAGCTCACCCACAGAACCAGGAGGTGCCATCATATGGTGATTGCATTACACCACTACATTTTGGCATAGTTTCCTTTGCAGCAATAGGCAAGCAGAACAGTGGCATAGTTTAATTGGCAAACTTTTCTGTCCTTATGACACAAGAGAATAATGTGCATTTTTAATTATTGGCATTTTATATTTTATGAAATACCGTAATAACTTTCTTATTTCACAGGGTTGCTTTGAGAATTAAATCTCTATACTAATACAATCTATCATTTTCAAAAGTTCTAAGACTAGCACTATCAACTTAAAAAGGATTTCCCCTGGGCTGGGCACAGTGCCTCATGCTTATAATCCCAGGAATTTGGGAAGCCAAGGTAGGAGGATTGCTTGAGCCCTGAAGTTCAGGACCAGCCAGGACAACAAAGGGAGACCTAGTCTCTACAAAAATATTTTTAAGATTAGCTGGGTGTGGTGGTGCACACCTGTGGTCCTAGCTTGAGCCCAGGAGGTCAAGGCTGCAGTGAGCCATGATAGTGCCACTGTGGCACTCCACCCTGGCCTGAGCAACAGAGTGAAATCCTGTCTCAGAAAAAAAATTTTTCCCAATGTTATTCTCTTGCCTTTTCACTCACTTTTTCTCACCTGTCTTCTGCTCTGCTTCCTGTTGTAATTCTAAGGGCCTAATTCCATTCATTTTTCTGTTCCTGTATTCTCTTCCTCTTTCCTTCACTGTCTCTTTTCCTTCTTTTGATGAGAAGGATCTGTGGTATCTCAGGGCCCAGCCATCTCTGACTTTAGAATAAAGTCACATTTCCTTCCAATATCTGTATTTGACTGGCTCAAGCACCCCCTTGTTCATACAGGGAGATCTACCTCCTCAAAACCCCCCAGGGAATTTCAAGGTGCCACATCCACTTAGGGGTAGATCCCCATGCTCTCCTTTTGTGATCCTCTAAACAAGTCACTCTAACATCTCTTTACTGCCAGGGAACCTGCCCCTCTCAGCCCTCACCACTGGGCAGGGGCACCTGCGGTCTCTCTGCTGCTCCAGCTCTTGAATACTTGGCTTATCTCCCAGCCCCACTATAACTAGGCTATAATTTTTTCTGTACCCAGGGTTTCTTCTGCCACCTTCCCTCAGTTTATTTTTAATTTTTAAAATATACTTTATTTTATAGAGCAGTTTGAGTTTCACAGCAAAATTGGGCAGAAATGACAGAGATTTCTCACTACAACCTCCGCCTTCCCGGTTCAAGCGATTCTCCTGCCTCATCCTCTTGAGTAGCTGGGATTACAGCCATGCACCACCACACCAGCTAATTTTGTATTTTTAGGAGAGACGGGGTTTCTCCATGTTGATCAGGCTGACTCCAACCTGGGCAACAAGAGCAAAACTCTGTCTCAAAAAAAAAAAAAAAAAAGGAAATGACAGAGATTTCTCATATAACCCCTCCTCCTCCTCCAAAACCTGTGTGCAGATTTTGTGTGAATATCATTTTTCATCTTGATAGTTCATTTCTTTTTAGCACTGAATAATATTTCACTATATGGATGGGCCACTGTTTATCAATTTACCTATTTAAGGATTTCTTGGTTGCTTCCATGAAATTTGGGCAACTATGAAAAAAGCTGCCATAAAAATATGTAAACCAAAAATAAAACGTTAAGCTTTTCAATCAACTGAATGGACTCCCCCCTGGCCAAGGGATCTAAAATAACATTAAGATAGAAATAAGATTGACAAAACAGACCCTTCCTAGCAATAAGACACCCAATTCCAACCTGACTCTGATATAGCATCACAGGGCAGATAGTAGGCTCTGAAGAAAATAAAAGTATTTTATCCCAAAAATGTATTTTCTTTGACATATTTTGAGATGGCCCTGCAAAGCCATCTCTTGTGGGGGAAATTTGCATTCTGTAGAGAATCTCCTTCCCTTAGTAGTTCTTTCTGAAGAGTCTGACACCTTTTAAGATCCAGTGAGACATTTATCATTTACTCTCTCTGAAGCCTGCTACCTGGAGGCTTCATCTACATAACAAGAACCTTGGCTTCTACAACTCCCCTTAGTGTAACTCAAGCATTTCTTTATACTTACTTCAACTCTTCAGACAAAGCTTAACTCTTTCAATTAATTAGCAGGAAATCTTTAAATCCCCACAATGGTCTGGAAGCCCCTGCTTTGAGATGTCCCACCTTTCTTGACTGAACCAATGTATACCTTACATGTACATAATATATTATGTATTTGTCTGTAACTTCTGTCTCCCTAAAATGTATAAAATCAAACTGTAAGTCAACCGTCTTGGGCATGTGTTCTCAGGATCTCCTGAGGCTGTGTCATGGGCCATGGTCCTCATATTTAGCTCAGAATCCTTTTTCAAATATTTTACAGAGTTTGACTTTTTTCATGAACACATCTGTGTGCAGGTTTTTGTGTGGACACAGTTTTCCACCCATTTAGGTAAACACCAAGGAGCCAACTGCTAGATGCTATGGTAAGAACACATTGAATTGTCTAGAATTCCCATTGCTCCATATCCTATAATCACCCAACGAGGTCTTCCTGAATTCTGCACAGACAAAATCAATTCACTGAGACCATGGTCTTGCAGTAAAGAGTTTAATTGACGTAGGGCTAGCCACACTATGCCAGAGACAGAGTTATTACTCAAATCAATCTCTTCAAAAATTTGGAGGCTGGGGTTTTTCAAAGATAGTTTGACAGGCAGTGAACTAGGGTATGGTAGCTGCTGATTGGTTGGGGACACAGTCACAGGGGTGTGGAAAATGGTCCTCAAGTATTGAGTCCACTTTTGGTTGAGGACTACAAAGGAGTGATGGCCTCGGTGGGGCCATTCAGTCATCAGAAATGCAAATGTCTGCAAAGACATCTCAAAAGGCCAATCTTAGGTTCTACAATAGCGATGTATATACAGGAGTCATTGGGGAAGTTGTAAATCTTATGACCTCCGGAATAATCGCTGGTAATTTTTAAACTATGCCTACATCTTAGTAGAATTCAGGTCCCTCTCATCTTTTTAATTTAGTAGTCTTTCATTAGTGTTTTTTTTTTTTTAACCACCCCCTCCCCAACCCGAGGTCTTTCATTAGTTTTACAAAGGCAGTTTAGTTTTGGGGAAGGGCTATTATCATTTAATCTATAAACTGAATTTCTCCCAAGGTTAGTGTGGTCCGCACTTAGGAATGACTAAGGATAATTTGAAGGTTAGAAGCAAGATGGAGTCAATTATGTTAGATTTTTCTCACTGTCATAATTTTGCAAGGGCAGTTTCAATCCTCGCCATCATTTGGTGGTGTTGGCGTTTTGGACTGGGCACCAATTCAAAATATTGGTGACTCCTTTTAGAAAGTCTTCCCACTTCTTGAACTCTTAGAAAAGAAATACATATAGACATATCAAAAATTGTCTTGTGCATTAGATGTGGAGGTGTCATGGGGTAAACCCAAAAATTGGGGTTCAGCCTGAGAGGCCATCTGGGTTCTCGGCTTTGCATAAGAAGGAGTTCAAGAGTGAGCCAACAGAGTAAAGGAAAAAAAGTTTATTAAGAAAATAAAGGAATAAAAGAGTGGCTACCCCATAGGCAGAGCAGCCTCGCAGGCTGCTGGTTGGCTATTTTTATAGTTCTTTCTTGAGCATATGCTATACAAGAGGTAGATTATTCATGAGTTTTCCAGGAAAGCAGTGGGAAATTCCCCAGAACTGAGGGGTCCTCACATTTTCAGACCACACAGGGTAACTTCCCATGTTACCATGGCATTTGTAAATTGTCATGAGCTGAGCAGATGGGAGTCTTGCTATGCTGATGTATTATAATCAGCGCATGATGAACAGTGAGGATGACCAGGGGTTGCTTTGTCACCATCTTGGATTCCACAGTCTGGCAGCTTCTTTCTATCCTGTTTTATCAGCAGGGTCTCTGTGACCTGTATCTTGTCAAACCAGACCTGCTGAACTCCTGTCTCAGAGGGATAGGTTATCCCGAGGTTGCAGGAGTACAGAGGAGAGTAACACACTTTGTAAGGATTAACTTGGGTGGAAAAATTCCTAACTTCCCAGGAATTTTGACCTAACCTAAAGCCAGTCTTCTTGTAGAAAACAAAGGCAGTGATTGATTATGTGTTTGTAGAACCCGAGTGGCTGAGCCAGGGGTGGGGCTTTTCTTCACACAGAAGCCACTGCTGTTTATTAAGACAACAGGCTGATAGAGTGACCTCAGGGCCACCTGTCAGCTGAGGGCCAGAACTCTTACACAAAACCTCCCATAGAACCACAAATTCACTTAAATGCCTCAGGTCGTTTGTCAAAATACATATTAGAACTAAGCCATCAGAAGGAGGAAGGACACGCTTTCTGCTGCCTTCTGGCTACTCTCCTCCTTACTGATCCAAGATGTCAGCCACATCTAGTGTGAGTCTCCTGCTTACCCTTCTCACTGGCTGTTCTCAAAGGGGCCTGAATTTAGGATAAAGGTTCTATTGGTGGAAGCCAGGTGTGGTGGCTTGTACCTGCAGCCCCAGCTACATGGGAGGCTTCAGTAGGAAGATCTCTTGAGCCCAAATGTTTGAGGCCAGCATAGGCAAAAAAAAGAGAGAGAGAGAAAAGACCCTATTAGTTGACTCCGTTTGTCAAAAGAGTTTTGATGGGCGGAAAATGAATTTGTTTTGGTTCCGTTTTTTGAACTGAGTCATATTGCATGAAGCATCTTTTGTTTTCCTTAAGCCTGCATGGTAGTTGCCCCACCCCCATCTGCTCTGCGCTGCCAGGGAGAAGTGTTTTTCCTGCCATTTCACAATGGTTCTCTTTCCCCTCCAGATGCCCCCAGGGAGCCTGCCGGGCCTGCGTCTGTTCAGAGCTGCCACTCAATTTGGCACAGCTGAGCCAGCTTAGTCCAGGCAGCTGGCAGTCATCCGAGAGAGGAGGGGGTGAGGTGCGGGTTGGGGGAGGCCTCCAAACCAAGGTGGGAGAAGAGGGCCTGGGAATGTCAGTTGTGCACACCTGCTCCCACCTGAGTCACCAGCTGCACACAGCACTTCCATCCCGCAGGTGTCTCAAGCCCCTGCTACCTGCAAAGCACATTTTAGGTCTGGTAAGAAAAGATTAAACACATGCATGCACACACACTGTATTAGTGTACTAGGGCTGCCATAAGAAGCCCGGCGGGCTGCGTGGCTTAGACCACAAGAATTGACTCTCACGATTCTGGAGGCTGGAAGTCTGAGGTCAAGGTGTCGGCAGGATTGGCTTCCCCTGAGGCCTCTGTGCTTGTCTGGTAGATGGCCAGCTTCTCCTTGTGTCCTCACACGGTCTTCCCTCTGTGTGTGTCTGTGTCCACAGTTCATCTTATAAGAATACCAGTCATATTGGATGAGGGCCTATCCAAATGACCTCATTTTAACTTAATTACTGCTTAACGACCTTATCTGTGAATACAGTCACACTCTCCAGTACTAGGAGTTAGGACTTGAACATATGAATTTTATTCTGCCTGTCACACGCACATACACATACACACTCACACACATACACATTCACTTTCTCACACACACACACACACACACACATACACACACAGCTTCCTTCCTCCAGGATTTTGATACGGCTGACCCCATGGGGAAAAAGAGCAATTTCCAACCTCCAGCTTCTCCGCAGCATTTCTTTAGTGTATACCCAGGGGGTTGCAAAATTGCTCCTGACCTCCGTTAAACTCAGAACTTAGCTCTGGTTCTTGAGGAGCTATTTTTATGTTTTCTGCCATTGTGAGTCTAAGATCCTGAAGAACAGGGCAGGGCAGCTGTGAGCTGTGCCACCTGGGTCTAGGGCAGTATCTCTCACAGAGCAGCCCCGGCTGCCTGCCTCAGGATCGCCACGGATGAGTGTCAAAAATGCATTATTGTGAATGTTCCTGATATAAAGAGAAGATAAGCATTTGCAGTGATGAACATCCCAATTGCCCTGATTTGGTCATTACATGTTGTATGCAGGTATCCAAAAAGTCATGTGTACCTCCAAAACCAGTAAAACTATTATGTATCAATAAAAGGGACTTCCATTGCCTAGAGATAACCAGTATTAACACTTTGAAAGGAAAAAATGCATTCTTTTGACAGCAATAAAAGTGAATTGCTACTATTCTTAACAATGTGGTGAGTCCCACCGGGATAACATTGAGCAAAAGAAGCCATCACACAATACACATTTGGTGTGATTCCACTTTTAGTCGATACTTCAAAACAAGGCACAATTAATCTGTAATGCCGGGAGAGTATGGACATGACTGGGAGGAGGGCCATAGCCTATTCAGATGGCAGTTACGTAAACATTTCTCAAACATTTCTCTGTAGACTATGGATGACTTATCTATAGTCTATTTGGATGCGGTTACATGAACATTTCTCAAACCATAGACTTTTGACGCGTGCAATTTTCTGTGAGCATGTTATTCTTGACTTTAAAAGTATATATAGGAAAATGTCCCCAGCATTTCCCTTAGATTTTCCAAGCCACCATTTATCTTACTTTGAATTCTACTATTATGAAGACACGGGCCAATAAGTTCTCTTTCCCTTTAGTAGATTGAAATCTGAAATTTTCCAAAAGAATTTTACCAAGGACTACAGCATGCAAAATCAATATCAAAAATGAACATTTTAAAGGGCAAAAGTGGCTTATTTAGAACACTGGCTTTTAACACACTTTGAAAGTCTTCTGGCCCTTTTATTTAACCAGCTATGAGAGGCAAAGCAGGGGGAAGGGAGAAGGGAATAGTTCTGTAAAGTGGAAGATTCCTCTGTCCTGATACACATTTCTCTTTTTAAAGTAGGATCCTTCAAACAAAGCACGCTTGCGTACATACCTTGTTGAATATGAGCTGGATTGCAGGGATGGATTCACTTCAGAGGAGCACTCCTCTTTTTTGTTAGTCTCTGAAATTCCTGGTTTTCTTTAAGTTTGGTGAGCTCCTGCATTTTGGAGGCCCCTTGTGGAACACTCTCGGAGGAGCCCAGCGCTCTAAGGGTGTGTCCAATGGGAACAGCTCAGCCTGGTCTCCTGAAGGCAGCAGGTGCTTTGGCAGGACAGAGTCCAGAGAGGAGGTGTCGCCTGAGCACACAGCTCCTACCTCTCCAAGTTCTGTCCCCAGAGAGTGCAGCCCAGACCAAGCTGGCATTCTAAATTCTTTCGGCTACAGGGGTGAGGTGGTCAAATGTGACAGATTTCTGTGTCCCCCAAATAACCTCTACGCATCACCCCAGAGCAGCTAGTCATCTTGAGAAAATGTCCTAAGTTCTGTGTAACTGAGCTGAATGAATTTGCAAAGAGGATGCATCCACACATACAAACCTGCTGTCCTCCCCTGAAGAGGGTGATACTGAGAGAGATGCTAAAAATAGCTAAAGAATTGCTTTGTTTTTAGAAATAGGGTCTGACTGTGTTTCTCAGGCTGGAGTGATCATAGTATACTACAGCCTCAAACTCCAGGGCTCAAGCCGTCCTTCTGCCTCAGCCTCCCAAGTAGCTGGGACTACAGGCATACCACCACACTCCACAATTTTCCGTAGACTTTCAGCCAACTTAAACACAAAAGTTCACTCTTTGCTTATTAAACTGCATCAGAATCTCATGCCTTGGCAGCAGCATCAGGACATCCTGTGTCATTTTAAAACTATATCTTCTTTTTAAGAACATCTATTGAATTACAATATACATATAGAAATTTGCATAGAGCATAAGTATACAGATTGATACATTTTATCAACAGAGTTGCCTGTGTAGCCAGCACCTACATCAAGAAGCCAAGAAGCAGAAGTCCACCCGGGTGCCCCCAGCCCACTGTCACCGGCGCCTTTCCCAGCAAGGGTGGCCCCTCTTCATCCTGCCTTCTAACACCCTGGGTTGGTCTCACCGCTTTTGTTCTTTATATGACTCTCGTGTATAGCTTCTTGGCTCAATATTGTGTTTGTGAGGGTCAAGCTTGTTGTCGGTGGGTGCAGTTTGTTGTCCTTGATGCTGGGTAGTGCACTGTGGGACTGCACCGCAGATGACTTATCTATTCTATTGTGGATGCACATTTAAGTAGTTTTCAGGTCTGCACCGTTATGAACAATGTTGCTTTCAACGTTCTTATACATGCATTTTGATGCACATTTGTATGCATTTCTGTTGCGTCTGTACCTCTAAATGGAAATTCTGGCTCCTAGAGATGTAGAAATTCAGCTTTAGTAACCAGTTGTATTAGTCTGTATTCCGTTGCTTATATAAGAATACATGAAACTGGATCCGCCTGCCTCGGCCTCCCAAAGTGCTGGGATTACAGGCATGTGCCACTGCGCCCGGCCACCCTCTATATATTGATTTATGGTTTCGCCTGTAACTTCTGCCTCCCTGAAATGTATAAAACCAAACTGTAATCTGACCACCGCAAGAACCACTTACTGAAGGCTTCTAGGGATTGTATTCTCACTGGGTCATGGTCACTCATATTGGCTCAGAATAAAACATCTCACAGGGTTTGTTTTTCCTGTTAACAGAGCTACATATGAGCTCTCTGAGCTTTAGCTTCCTCATATATGAAAAGACAGGCTTGGATGATGTAAAGTTTAGGGCACTGCTAACTATAAAATTTCATAAATTATATGCTGATTCTCATTTTAAAAAATTAAAAAACTATTGCAGCCACTGATGATTCACTTATACACAAAACGACAAAACCCACACAACATATGCCTTCACATGAGTTTGAAATCTTACTAACAACAACAAAAAATGTGTTTCTATTCAGTAATGGTCATTTAATCAAATGGCAGCATAAAAATGTCCTGCCTCCACCCATTCTGCATCTGAACCGCAGTCCTGGACAAATCACAGCCGGCTGCGCTGAACGTGGCTGGCTGAGAGGGCACACAGGCACACAGGCCTCGTTGGCTAGGGAGGCCGACACAGCCGCTGAGCCACGACTTCACTCTGGCCACACTCTTTGTGTCGTTTCCTCTCTGCCAGCTTTCTCCAGCATTTCTCCTTACTGCCCCTAAACAAAATTCTGCAGTCTCGTTATAGTAACCGCATCTTTTATTTGCTTTATTCTGACGCTTTGACCTCTTAGGACCTTGTGGACCCTGGAGCGACTGCTCCCTCCCAGATTAGCCAATTCCTAGAGAGAGTAAAGGACCAACTGCAAGTGTCTTTCATATGCAAACCAACCCATCCAGAGCTCCCACCGCCCCATCTTCCCTGAGAGCAGTCTTGGTCTGGCCACTATCCACCTGCCTCTCCATGCCGCAGAGCACGCTGAAATTATTCCAACCAGCCAAGCCTCAGCTTGTTTGCCCTGCCTTGCCAGTTCCTTCCTAGAGAAACCACAGTAAAGGTTCTTGCTCACAGGCCCTCCCACCCTTCTGCTCCTGACCAGCCCCAGTGCTTCCCCACGTGGCACAGCACAGAATGCTCTCTCTTCTTAGATCTATGAGAGGCAAATTATCTTTTCTTTCTTTTTTTTTTTTGAAAGAAAGAAAAAGAGAGAAAAAAGAGCGAAAGAAAGAAAAAGAATGAAAGAGAGAAAGAGGAAGAGAAAGAGGGAGAGAGAACGGGATTCTTGTTTCATTGCCCAGGCTAGAATACAGTCTAAAAATGGGTATTAAAAGCCTCTTTTATGCCAATAATTGTGCTTAACAATGGAGACAGGAAGGAATAGGGGATGAAAATAACAAACAAGCAGC